>JAQMYL010000002.1:29497817-29510476 GCA_030014365.1 Clarias pachynema | reverse complement strand
TTTACTCAACATTTAGATTCACTGATGGTGCAGATTAAACTTCAGGCAGAGATCTAAGGACTGCAGAAGATTCATTACATTCTGTCCAGACAGTTTTGTGTGATGATGTGACAAAGTCCGGCTGGAGAGACAGACGGACATTTTTTTCTTAGACTGGTTTCGGGTCCTCTAGTGTATGAAACGTAAAGATATGAGTGAAAGAGACAGTGAAGTCCTGATCAATGTACTGACAAAACCGTTTGATTTAACGTAAATATCAGTAAATCAAAGATGACATTTTGACCCATTTATCTGTCGACCTTGTCTTCAGCGCATTAAAAAAAAAGAAACAAAAGGATTGCTGTCCCAATACTTTTGGAGGCCCCCGTATCTCTGAGAAGACGAGACGTTTTGCTACTCACGGCCTCGGTGTGGATCGGGTGGACGGCGAACAGCAGCGCGGCCACCAGGCTGGTGGTTCGGTCCATCAGCAGGCGGCAGAAGCGCAGGAACAGGACGCACACGGCCACGTGGAGAACCACGTTGAATAGGTGGTAGGACGCCGGGCTCAGCTCCGTCAGCAGGTAGTTCAGGCGGAAGGTGAGGACAGTGAGCGGACGGTAAGACTTGTGGCTCCGCTCCTGCACGCAAAAACACGAGATATATATATATTTAAATAAACAGCATGTATGTTACAGACTTTTATTCAGTTTATGATGTATAATGTATCTTTTTAACTGTCCCTTAAATGTCAGCGCAAAGTAATAAGTAACGATACTAAGATTGGATCTGATTTTTATTATTGTTGTGGTTTTTCGTTAAGGACAGAAAGAATCTGATAATCAGTACAGAAGTTCACCTCAGACATGGGAGTTCCCCAAAAGTCATTGAGGAACAGGTTCTGAATCGGCGTCGACGGACGGAGGTCCTTGTTATCCAGGATGGCCGAGACGTCATCGAACACGAAGCCGCACAGCAGACTGTTCCAGTAGCAGCCCAGCACCAGCGCGGCGAGCAGACACGTTTCCTTCCACGTCACCGCAGCCATCGTCACCGCGACTCCTCATCGAGCGCTGTGGAGGAGAGACGTGGCGAAAACACAACGAGGAAAATCAGATCAATCAAATGCTAAAATGACATTTTGGTTTATTAGTCAAACTGTGGAAATGTTACGTTTTTGGCTTCAATTTTGTTGAAGGAGAAATCTGAGGCAATTTTCAATATATTAAAAAAAAAATTCCAATTTTTTTTTTTATATGTAATTGTTAATTGTAATTCTATGATTTATAATGTAATTAAAATGTTCCTTCTTTCTCAATATATTACAGTTTAAATATTTTTCCCCTTTAAAAAAGTTCACTTTCTTCTCAATGTATTTTGTGATTAGTTTTCACCTCAAAACACAATGTCGACTTTCTTAAAAACATAACTTTTTTCCCCAAAACATTATTTCAACAATATAACAATTCTCAAAATATTTTTTTTTTTTTTAACTTTTGCAACTATTTGAAAATTAACCTTAAAATATTATGCATTTCTTTAATTTAAAATATTGGGCGTTTTTTCTTTAATGTTGTCTGTAAAGTTTGCGACTCTTTTTTTAAATAATGTTTTGTTACTTTTCATTTTATAACATTATTAAAATATTATGACTTTTCCCGCCTGCTCCACATTTTGGGCCTCCTTTATCAATATATTACAAACTAATTCCACAAATACTGTGCCTTTTTTCTTGAAACTTTATTTTTTATCAATACTGCAATTTGTTTTCCCAAATTAATTGTTAAAATGTTTTGATTTTTTCCCCCTAAAAAAAAAAAAAAAAAAGGTTTTGGTGACACTTCCCTTCCAAAAAAAAATTTCCCCCCAAAATTATAAGGACTGTGTACCCATCAAATCAATATATTACAAAAATATTTTCAAAATATTCTGATTTTTTCCCTTAAAATATTATAACCTAATTCTCAAACTCTCTCCATCTCACCAGAATCAAGTGTGTTTTTGTGTGTGTCAAACCCACGCATTACACCAGTCTCAAAACACCACGAGCGCTAATTAGCCACGACCGCTCAACACACTACACATTTAGATCTCATTGAGCTGAACAACTCTCGCTCTGAATGTCACGGGCTTCACTCAACAGGAAGTCAGTTATTTTGAGTTGTTTGCTAAATGCATCCAATGGAATTTGATATACTCGTCCTAGGGGATTTATACAATCACCACCAGACGGGGCAAATATGTTCTTAAGACATTGAGGATGCAAAATTGCAAAGGAAAGCGTGTAATTCTTTAATGGTTCAGCTCTGCCCTCCCTCCATCATCCAGGAGGTGCTTAGGCCCGATCAACGTTGACATTTTATTTATTCTACTTTTTTTTTTACTAACTGACTCAGTGTTGGTATGTGTACAAATTTTAATGTGTACATACAGTAAATGAAGTTTATATAATTTAATGTATTAGCATTTGAGGTGTTAAAATCTTGCAGTTCCTCTATGTTCCTGCAGGTGGCACTTTAAACTATTCAAACATTGGCAGGCAGAACAGCCTCCTGTGTGTTAAGAGCTGAGTTTGTTTAGAACTGTAACACAGTCTGAAAAAAGAATCAATCAGGATATTTATAAAGTCGATGTATTTCAATATAAATCGAATCGACACCGAGATATTATCGTGATAATATCGTATCGGGAGCTCCATGGTGATTCCCAGCCCTGCTGTATAATAACAAACTGCACTACAGTATACAGGAGTAATAGTTTTTACACCCTATACAATACTCTAAACATCTAATCTAACCCAATAAGGAGATATATTATTGTTTATCTAAGTATTTGCGAATCTGTAAAGTGTTAAATCTGAGCTCACACCTGATTCAACTCAACACCACCCAGGCTAAAGCTAACAAGAGCTAAAAATCAAGGCTGTGTCCCAAATTAATCACTACGGCACTCGGTGAAGTGCTCGAGCCAGTTTCTTATCCTATAGAACAGAGTGCGCGTGCTAAGGGCGTATGGAGTTATTTGGGATACAGCGCATTGTGATACGAGCTATTGTAAACCGGTCAACGACATTTTATGTAATTTGTTGTTTTTTGCTGCACAAAGCTGGATGTAACATCACGCACTCACCTTGGCATGCTCCTGAGAAACGATTCTAGGTGTGTTATATGTGTATATGCGCGTATTTTCAGCAGACGAACACCTTTTTCATTGATAACGGCAGCCCGAGAAAGAGCTCCCCGACTGCTGCGGAAATAGCATCCGGGTCACGGAGGGCCAGCTCCGCCATGTGCACACGCTCTGCGCATGCGCGGTGACTGCCACGCTTGGTGTATAGACTAATATGGAACTTTAGGGTTAACAGTTGAAACGGTGATCTTTATTATTTTTAGTCACAACAATAAAACCACTTTGGTCACTGTAGGTCATGTGATGTCATACTGGAATGGTTTTGTCAATAATATATATTGAGGGAAAAATAAATTACAGTAACTCTTGTAGATTTTAAAAGAACTTTGACTCCAGCTGCTCTATCTGTACCTCTGAAATAATTGTGCATTTGTGTTTTGGACCTGTAATTGTATAGGAACATTTTGGTCAGATAATTTTTTTTACCTTGAATTTTTTTAATCGCTGTTTTTTTTTTTTTTTTTTTACATCATAGAAGTAAATTTAAATAAAGAAAGCACTGATGATTTGCAGTGGCCACGTCCTCAGGGTCTTGTGATCATATTGGCCTGGTTTGGTGGCGTTCATTTAAATCCCCTAGAAGGAGTATATCAAATTCCATTGGGTGCATTTTACAATCAACCCAAAATAACTGACTTCCCGTGGAGTGGAGCTCACTGACATGAACAGTGAGAGTTGTTCAGCTCAAAGATATCTTATGTCTACTGAGTTTTACATGTATCCATGAAAGTGCCTGTGAGCTATGCAGCGAAATCGCCCTGGTCCAGACGCTCAGGCATCCTAATGACAGCAGATTCCAAACTGTGTGCTGATTTCCATGACGTTTTGAGCATGTTAAGACCCCCAAAAGCCCTGGATGATTTTATATATATATATATATATATATATATATATATTTAAAGTCCTTAGAAGAACAAATAAATAAAACATGAATTTATTAGGATATATGAATATATTCATCTTGAATATATTAGAAGTATAATGGTATACTCCTCTTTCTTGTATTTAAAAAATAAAACAAGTCTGTTAGAATTTGACATTTATGTTAGTCATGTGATAGATTTTCAGGTTTTTTTTTTTTTTTTTAATGGGGCAGGGAGGAGTGTTATTTCCTTTTTTTGTCTTTTGTTATTTACATCTCCTCCCTGGCTATATATATATATTTTTTTTTAGTTTTCAGTGGTGTTGTGGTTAGCCCCAGCATATGGGGGTTTAAATCCTGACTTGGGTGAAAATTGCATGTTCTCTCTGTGCTTGAAATGTCCAAAGACATGCAGATTAATCTAACTGCCGTTCACAAATTGCTCGTAGTGTGTGTGTGTGTGTGTGTGTGTGAGATGGATTTGCACCCTGTCCAGAGTGTACCCCACCTCGTGCCTTAAGTCTTCCTATAGGCTCGAAGGCCCCCTGTGACCCTGTATACAGTATTAAGCCGTAAACACATTTATATCATCCTGTTTACATAGAAATAAAAAGCAGTGACACTTTTTTTTTTAAGTGTAATAAATGTTTCTTAAATAGTGTCAAAATGTATAAACCCTTAAAAAGCTTGGGGTTAGTTATAAAAGAGAGTGAGGAAAGCAATACATTTCTTATTAGTTTATTTATTATTAAACACTTGGACTGAGAAGCTTCACAGACCCTTGGACTAAAGATTTTACGACACTGTCTTAAAAAACAACAGTTCACGACTCTGACAAAGCGGAATACGTCTGTTTTTAGCGGTTGCTTAGCAACTGAGGGAAAATGGACCGTTTGAAAGCGCTAAGCCGCTAACAACTGATAAAAGGCGCGTAGGTTAGCTGGAATAAGTCTACGTTTTAGCATTATTTTATTATTTAGAGTTTTTTTAAGTATATTTATCACGTTATGCATATTTTCCACGTGTATTTTTGTTATTATTAAGCTTTTGTGAGACAGAAGGAGGAGCAGCTGGTTCGTCCTGTTTGTTTTTAGCTCATTTTATTCATGTTGTTTTCAGTAAATATCCTTTATATTCTGTCTATTAATGTCAGGAACTCCATGAACAGAGACCCTGAGATGTGTTTAACGCTGTAATACAGGAACAGACTGCTGTCGAGCGGACAGGAGCAGGAGAATAGGTTTTTATTGATGATATTTGATAAGAAATAAGAGCGAGATGCCTCCAGCTGCAGACTGGACCTTCCTGATGAGGGTCGACCCTGACAATCTGGGAGAGGACGAGGACAGGATCTGTGATGTGCTTTTAAAGGTATCTCCACCCCCCCCCCCCCCCAAAACAAAAAAAAAATATATATATATTGGCACCCTTCCTGAGAAATGAGAGCAATGACGCAACATGTTATGTACAGTGTTGTCTTAACAACTTCATGTCAAAATTATTTTTCTTCCAAAAACATTACGTAGCTGTGGATTATCCACAGACAATGTGCAGAATAGTATGCAAAGTTCAAAATTCTGCTGTTTCAGTGTTTGTGTCAGATGTTACTCTGGTATACTGTAGTATAATTACAAGCATTTCACAAGTGTCAGAGGGTTTTATTGACTACAGTTACATTAAGAGTCTGCAGTGTTCATCCTTCTGTTTCAAAACCTTTCGCAGTTCACCCTGTCATGCTGTCAATCAACTTCCCTGACTGACGGCGCAGCCCATTCTTACATAATCAATGCCTGGAGTTTGTCAGAATTTGTAGGTTTTTGTTTGTCCACTCGCTGGATTTGCTTACACACACTGTATATGAACGTCCCTGTGATTTGAATGAATCTCAAAACCATAGTAAAAATGTCATAAAATCATAAATAACCTCCTGGCAGAGGCAACCTCGCTTTATCGATTCCGTATGTAAGACGTTTATGGTTCAATTATTTTCTCACGTGTATTTTACAGCACAGTGAAATTTTCTTTTCTTTACATATCTGAGTTACGAAGCCGGAGTTATAGCGTAGGGTCAGCCAGGATACAGCGCCCCCTAGAGCAGTGGGGGTTGATCAAGTGCTCCACAGTGGCAGATTTGGCCGTGCTGAGGCTCGAACCCCCGACCTTCCCCCTCTCAGTTACCCAGAGCTTTAACCGTTGTTGTCCAGACTACGGATCCAGTATCTCTGAGAATGTGCGA
Source organism: Clarias pachynema (assembly GCA_030014365.1). Classification (NCBI taxonomy): domain Eukaryota; kingdom Metazoa; phylum Chordata; class Actinopteri; order Siluriformes; family Clariidae; genus Clarias; species Clarias pachynema. The sequence goes on along the minus strand of JAQMYL010000002.1, from coordinate 29,504,210 downwards.
GAAACTGAATGAATCTGCATTTCCTTCTACAGATTTACCCGAAAGACCTGAAGGAGAACGAGTCAAAGAAAGTAATACAGCTGTTCAGAATCTCACAGACCTTACTTAAGGTACGACGCTTCACTTTTTTTTCTTCTTTTTTCTCCAGTTTGTCTAATCGGCCGTTTTTAGGCTAATCTGAGAGTTCTACATTTCCACAGCTGAAGGTGGAGGAAGCGATCTACGCCGGCGAGATCGTGGAAAAGGCCGGCGCCGACCAGGCGAGAATGGGTACGACCGCGTCGCCGTGAGACGAGTTTAACACCTGGTCCGGATCACAGGTTTATTAACGCGTCTCCTTCCTTTGTTGTTAAACAGAATTACAGCTGAAAGAGAAGATCGCTGCGCTACAGGCAGACCTGGAGGTGAGCTCACCATCACCGAAACTCATCTGTTCATCTGTCACTCGCTCCATCAATACATTTATCTGTTTATCTGTCCATCATTCTCTCTATATCAAACGATTCATCCGTTCATACATCTCTCTCTCTCTATTAATCCATTCATTTTTTTTCTTCACTGTCTCTATCAAACCCATTCCCCCATTCTCTTATTTATCCTTTCATCATCATTTACTTATCTGTGATCCCTCTATCCATCCTCCAACCATGTTTCCATTCATTCATCCATTTATAAATCCATCTGTCTATCCATCCTTCCATATATTTATTCACTCTTCAGCCTATACATCGATCCATCCATTCAGCTTTCTGTCTATCTAAATATCTAAACATCACTCTATCCATCTATATCCATTCACCATCTATCTATCTATCTATGTATCTATCTATCTATCTATCTATCTATCTATCTATCTATCTATATATCAGTCTGTCCATTTTTTCATCTGTCTATCCATTTATCTTCCAACTATCTATCTATCTATCTATCTATCTATCTATCTATCTATCTATCTATCTATCTATCTATGCATATTTCCATTTATTCTTCTACTCATCTATTCACAGGTCTGATCTGTTTATCTGTCTCTGTCCATCCATCTGTTCTTTTATCCATCATCATGTCTTTACTCACCTATCCAGCTATCTATTTTTCCATCTAACTGTCTCTCTATTCATTCAACTATTTATCTCTCTATCTATCTACCGTCCATTCATTCATCCATCGAGCCCACATGCCTGAGCGTGTCTGGGGTTCTGGATGTGCAGTAGCCCAGTAACAGATGCAGAACTGTGTAATTAAGCAAGTAAGAGCAAATGAGCAATTTAATAACTGTTTTGTTTTTTTGTTTTTTTGCAAGTGGTGCAATAGTTATTCAGTTTCGTCTTTGCTAAAAAAAAATGTCAGTAATTCAGAACACAGTAAGGACGAGCGCAGTCATGTTGGTCGACCACAAACGATTAATTTATTTTTGTCTCCTCCTAGATTACAGGAAGGATAAAGTTATAACTTCATTTGAAATAAATTTGTAAACACCGATGTTGCAACTATCCAGTAACGACCCGACAAACTGGATTTGTGTCAAACTGTTCCTGAGCAACATGGATGTTATAATTATTATTATTAACTTGTAATAAGGTATAATTGTACCATCTCTAATAACGTCTTAGCAGTTATTATATAACAATAACGTTGCTTTTGCCACAAGGTGTTGTGTTAAAATTATATAAGCTGTTGCATGTATCAGGATATGCTTCTTTTTGTTGTTGTTTTGAAATAATTACGGAATCTTATTTGCTATTGAAATATCGTCTTAAATCTTCAAAATCCCTTTTTTTTGTACCTTTCTAGCACTCGTATCTTGGACACACACCCTTCAGCACTTCGCACCTCAGATTAGCGTCATTAATCCCACATGGCTGTGAGCTGGTGTTGTGTTTTGTTCACTCTGGTCGTTGATATGTTGTTGTCTGTAAGCGTCAGTTTCTCAGCACAGACAGGGCGAGACAAGTGTGAAGGTGTGTGAGGACTGATGTCCTGCTGAGTTGTAATCTTGAGTCTTTTGCGTGACGATGCGTCCGTGCAGGTCGCCCAGCGCCTCACGGGGGGCAGAGACACACGTTTCCTCCGGGATGAAATCCGCCAGATGGAGCGACAGTTGGAGCAGAAGGATAACAAGCTGCTGGAGCAGGAGAAGGACATGGACAGAGAGAAGAAGGACAACGAGAAGGTGCGGCCTCGAGGATCTGTCTCACAGCTCACAGGACAAAACAGATAAACATCTGGTTTAATATCAGATTCATTAAGAGTGAAGTGAATCTATAATGATGTGCATGAATTGTCTAACTCGATGTCTCTCTATAGGTCTGTCTCTCTATAGGTCTGTCTCTCTCTATACCTGTTTGACTCTGTCTGTCTGTCTTGCTGTCTTTTCCTGTCTTTTTACTTTATATAGAGAGATATTTGTCTGTCTGTCTGTCCATCAACCTGTCTGTATGTCAATCCCCCTCTGTCTGTCTGTCTGTCTCTCTCCGCCTGTCTTTCTTTGTCGTCTGTCTATTTATCTCTCTCAGTTCACCTGTTTTTCTATCCTGTCTATCTATTTGTCTGTCTGTCTCTCGCCCATCTATCTGTCTATCCATCTGCCCATTGTCCTGACTCTCGTCTTTCTCTCCATCTATTTGACTGACCACCTGTCTGTCCATCTTGCTATTTGTCTCTGTGTCCATCTAGCCTTCTGTCTGTCTATCTGTCTAGCTTTCTTTACTCTATCTACCCATCTGTGAGCTATTTGTCTTATCTGTCCACCTATCTGCCTGTCAATCCTCCTGCGTCTATCTGTCTCTCTCTACCTGTCTGTCTGTCTATTTATCTCTCTCAGTTCAACTGTTTTTCTATCCTGTCTATCTTATTTGTCTGTCTAGCTATCTGTCTCTCGCCCATCTACCTGTCTATCTATCTATCCATCCATCCATCCATCCATCCATCCACTGTCCTGTCTCCCGTCTTTCTGTCCATCTATTTGACAGACAACCTATATGTCCATGTATCTGTCTGTTTGACTATCTGTTTGTCTGTGTCTCTGTTTTATATAATATTTGTTTTTTGATCTGAATGCACCAGCTGTCACGTAGAGCAGAGGAAGCTGAGGACGAAAACCGAAGGCTCAAAAGAGAGGTAGACTCACACACACACACACACACACACACACACACACACACACACATACACTCACCACACGTGTCTATATGTACAGAGCAGCCCAAAAAAATGTATACACACTTCAACATGAAGAGTCTACTGTATGTCTCCCTCCTGATGGTCACATGACCGCATCAGCGATGGTGCGACTACTGACACCTTTAGAGGAAACATAATACAGTACGACACATCGCTGCTAAGATTTAATTAGAGTTTTAAAAGGGCAGAGATAGCAGCACTTGATGAAGTGTTTACACCTTTTTTGAATTTCACGAATGCGTTCCCATGATATAAAGACCACGACGCTGATTTACTGTAACGTTCAGTAGTGAGACACTCGGGAAACGAAAATAATCAGCTGTTCACACAGCAGACCAAATCCTCATCCTAATCCTCATCCTAATCCTGGATTTATCTCCTGAACCATACGCACAGTCAGAGGATCGCGGTTAGTCACGGTACGCTGTTGGACCACGACCTCAAGGCTGCATTTTGCGAAATATAGCTTATAATAACAACAACAATGTGAAGATTCTTTCTAATACAGAATGAAACAGATGTTGATTTATAAGTATTAATAAAGTCAAGACCAGGATCGTTTTTTTTTTGTTTGTATAATGTCGCTTGAAAGTGTGATTGTGTGTGTGTGTGTGTGTGTGTGTGTGTGTGTGTGTGTGTGTGTGTGTGTGTGATGTATCCCGACACTGATGAAGCTGTGGAAAGCTAAAGAATGTTCAACAGTCTTTCATCCATATTATTATTATTATTTAAAAATCACAAAAACATGAAATGTTTGTTAATGTTGGTTAAAATGTGTCACATTTCCTGAATTCAAACAGCTAAAAACTAGAAGAAAAAAAAGTTTTTAAATAACATATGTAAATGATGTTTATAAATGATGTTGTAAAAGCATCTAGAGGAGGGAAAAAAAGACGCGTCTAATAGAATATTAACCAGATCTGTGATGAGATGTAATATGTCTGTTTAAATCTCATTTGATACAAATTTTCTATATATTTCTTTTTTTTTTCATTGATGTGATGGTGCTTTGGTCGCGTTCCACTTTACCACTTCATCTCCATCTTTAATCCAACTCATAATGTTTCTCCAGACCTTCTGTTTAACCATGTCTCCTCTCTGTCTTTTCATTTTCTCGCACTTTTTTATTTATTCTTTTGCTTTTGTTATTCCACCTGTCGCTCTCTTCGGTCATAACTTAAAGATAAAGAAGCTTAAGAAGAAGGTAAGAAACATCTTACTGAGATGAAACAAAGCTAACCACACACACACACACACACACACACACACACACACACACACACACACACACACACACACACACACACACACACAGAGCTTCACTACAGACTGCAGACATCTGATTTATCTTCAGATCATACACACACACACTCTGTTTTATATCCCTCCGTCCTCAGAATGAGCAGCTCCAGCAGGATGTCGAGTTCTACAGGAAGGAGCTTGAGCAGAAGGACTCGCACCAGAGCCGAGACGAGAGGGCCGAGGCGCAGAAGAAACTCAGCAAAGCCAACCAGCAGGCAGACCAGTACTGGGAGAACTGGCAGGTCAGCCAAAGAGAGTCATGCTGTCTGGGTGGGCGGGGCATACACTCTCTCTCTCTCTCTCTCTCTCTCTCTCTCTCTCTCTGTCGTATAGGAGTCTGTGAGGTCATACTGTATATGAGGACGAGGGCACCTGTCCACCATTTGGGGTCTGATGTGTCCAATCACTGAGATTAATTTAATTAGATTTGAAGAAAAAAAAAAAAAGTAAATATTTTTTAACCACAAGCGTGTGTGTATTATTCAGTATCATGTTGTAATTCATCATAATTCAGAATCCAGGCCAGTCAGAATTAGTATAGCAGCTCGTGATTTCATGTCGTACTTGACGGCTCTTTCCGATCGCTTCAGCGCTCAGAGGACGAGAACTCACACCTGAAGAGCGAGCTGGAGAAACTGCAGAGGAACCTGGAGGAGTCGGTGAGAGAGATGGAGAAGATGACGGACGAGTACAACAGGATGAAGATGGCCGTGCAGCAGGCCGACGGGTTCATGGACCAGCTGAGGAGAGAGAGAGACCAGGCCGTGCTGCAGGTTCCTTTACTTTTTTTGTTGTTGTTGTTCTTTTCTTTTTTCTTTACTTCAATTGAAAATTTTTTTTTAATTAAACTATAAATTAGGATTGGGTCGAGTGTAAAACTCACAATCTGTCAGAACAAAAGGGGGAAAAGAGTAGTAGATCATTTGTGCTTGTTTTTTATTTTATTTTATTTTATTTATTTATTTTTATTTATTTATTTTATGTTGTGTGTGTGTGTGTGTGTGTGTGTGTAGGTGAGAGAGCTGACGCAGCAAATTCAGGCCCGGGCTGAGGAAGACGATCCAGTGATGGCTGCAGTCAATGCTAAAGTGGAGGAGTGGCGGGTATGTGTGTGTGTGCGCGAGTGTGTGCGCGAGTGTGTGCGCGAGTGAGTGTGTGTGTGTGTGTGTTAGTGTGAGAGGGAAAATGAGTGAGAGAGTGTGGAGAGATGGAATGTGAGTGGGTGGGTGTGTGTGTGTGTGTGTGTGTGAGTGTGTGTGCTGCTTCACATGACAAGTGATGTAATCTGTCAACATTAATCGGTGTGAACATGATCCTTTCACATCGGTAGCGAGTCTGACACATGTTTTTATTAGATTTTCCTGTGTGTGTGTGCGTGTGTGTGTGTGCGCGTGTGCGCCAGCAGATCTCGAAGAACACTTTCAGACGAAAGTACTTGTTGACAGATTAATTGTGCTAAATTTACAGTTTGTGCCAAACACACATTTTCATCTATGTGTGTGTGTGTGTGTGTGTGTGTGTGTTTGTATAGAGTGTGTTATCAGGGAAAGATGCTGAAATCCTGGAGTACCAGCAGATGATCCGGGACCTGAGAGAGAAGCTAAGAGCGGCTCAGATGGATTCGGACAAAAGCAACATCATCGCTCTGCAGCAGGTCCTGAGCAGATCATCATCACCATCATCAGCATCATAATCATCATCGTCACCACCATAATCATCATCGTCATCACCATAATCATCATCGTCATCACCATCATCATCATCGTCACCACCATAATCATCATCGTCATCACCATAATCATCATCGTCATCACCATAATCATCATCGTCACCGCCATAATCATCATCGTCATCACCATAATCATCATCGTCATCACCATCATCATCATCGTCACCACCATAATCATCATC
>JAQMYL010000002.1:29438764-29477261 GCA_030014365.1 Clarias pachynema | reverse complement strand
ATGAGTGAGCAGACAAAGAACCAGCGTCTCCTAATGATGAGTCTGAGCTGACTGATCAGGAGAGAAGTAAGGATAGAGAGACATCTAAAGAAGAGAAAGAGAACGTTCTCCTGAAACTAAGTGCCAAACACCGTGAACTTGGACAGTTAGCATCACCATCTTCTACAGCAGATAAGAATGAGCAGGAGAGACAAGACGAGGTACCCGACCCAAATGAGAAAGATAACGCTGCAGGCATCATACAGTACCTCCGTAGTTCTTCCCGCTTGTGCTGGTTTCTCAGTGCTTGGCCCCCCCTCGCTGTAACTCTTACTAAACTCTTTGTTTTGTATGTCTGTACCAAACCTCACTCAGGTAGTGTCACTTGTTCGATGTTGTTTTTCAATTTCGCGCTGCTTAGAAATGTCACTCTCTGCGCAGACGTCCGGCCGGGGCTCGGCAGGGACGCCGACACAGAGGGAGCACGAGCTGCAGAAAGAGAACCTCAAGCTCTCCAGCGAGAACCTGGAGCTGCGCTTTCAGCTGGAGCAGGCTAACAAAGACCTGCCACGACTGAAGGTACGGCCAAGATCCTTATTTTATCCAGAAAAGTAGATAAAAAAAAAAAAGAAATGTTTTATCTATTAAACGATTAACGTGCCGTGACATTTAAACAGGAAGTGAAGTATAATTGTGCTGTACTGTACATTACACTGATGAATACGAGAGAAAGAATTCTGTACTTCTGGAGCTCGGGAAGGTTAAACTCTCTGTAATGTGATGTTTTCTTTAAGGGGTCACTTTGGCAGTTTTGAAAAATGTGTTTACATGAAAAATGTGTTTACAAAAAAAAAATCTTGCAAGGGAAGATAAGGTAAGAAGGAATTGATCGACTAAAAATTGAATTTGTGACACCGTTTTATTTCTCCTCAGGCTCAGGTGTCTGACCTGAAAGAAATGTGCGACGCTCTGAAAAAGGAGAAAGCGGAGGTGGAAAAGAAGCTGGGGAATGTCCGTGGGGTAAGACGTGACCGTTTTTGGGGTTTCTGGAGCAGTTCTTGCAAGAACATTATTGTGTCGAGTGCATTTACAAAACCCATCAAGCTCCATGATGATGAAACTGTCTCTCATGAAGACCTTCCCTGGAAAACAAGACCTAAACTGACCTCTGCTGCAGAGGAGACGTTCATTTAGAGACACCAGCCTCAGAAATCACCAATTAACCTCAAACAGCACCACAGATTAGAGCCGTTATGAAGCTTTACAGAGCAGAAGTAGCAGATATACATAGTAGCAGATGTTTTGGAAAAACATCTTCAGTATTGTTTTACAATGTAGAAAGAAATAAACATCAGGAACAAACATGGAGTTAGAAAGTGATCCCAAACTTTTGAGCGGTAGTGTGTATATATTTTTATAGAGATATTAAGTCATATATTATTATACTAATAACACTATTGATCATATAATAGCAGCAACAAGTTGTAACTTAACAGACTTACAGATCTCCTATTCATAAGACTCATGTTTCAATCAGACAGCGCTGTATAGACGGTCCCTAACCAAGTCTCATCATTTAGTCAAATGTCTATTAAATAAATATACATTTTACTTTTTAAATCATCATGTCTTTAATGATTTGGAGCACAACTTAGTTCCTGAGATCACTGACATTACAGCAGTCTTATTCTCTCTGTTTCTCTTTCTCTTCACAGTCAGCGCAGTCCATACGAAGCGGAAAGAGCGTCCCTGAGCTGGAGAAGACCATCACACTGATGAAGAAGGTGGTGGAGCGGGTGCAGCGTGAGAACGAGACTCTGAAAAAGAGCTCGGGGACGGCGATCCAAGTGCAGCTCACCGCTCTACAACACGAACACGAGCAACTCAAGGTTACTAAACCGTACAGCCAGACCAGAACAACGCTCCTGCACTCGTGTGTGTGTGTGTGTGTGTGTGTGTGTGTGTGTGTGTGTGTGTGTGTGGTTTCTGAATCGCAGTGAACTCTGGTTTTGGTTTTGTTTTTCTCAGGCTGAATACAACAGGATGAAGGAGAGGAATCAGCTGACGTCCAAATTCGAGTCACAGGCTAAAGGAATGGAGAAAATAGTGATGGAGAACGAGCGGCTGCGCAGGGACATCAGAAAGGTGACGGGACCGGACCGAGCCGAGACGTGGTTCTCGTCTGTATTTATTATCTAACGGATAATAAATGGGAAGAATGGGAGACATTTTATTCTGACAGTATGAGACAGTTTTATACACAAGAATGTAGAGGTAGTCCCCGACTTACGAACATTCGAGTTACGAATTTTCGCAGATACGGACGTACAGCAGTCCTACGAACATTCATAGATGCGAACAAATCATGGAAGTAGCTCACGTGTATTGTATAAAAATGTGCACCAGATACCAATATTCACAATTATATACGATATATATTTAGTGTGTAAGTGAATGTATAAAAGGTCTCTCCTGTAAATCCTGTCCTGATGGTGAATAATCCTAATTTCGGAAAATTCCCAACAAAACAGAGTTCACAGTCCAATACAGTGGAAAACAGCTCTGAGACAAAATGGCGTCCCGGATTCACCTCACGATTTAAGGTGCAGAGACAACACTGTTACATTTCACTGAGTCGTTTCCTTAGATGCAGTGCCGGTGTTTGGCCACATGATGGCAGTGTGGAGAAAGGGGACAGAGATTTAGTCAAGTGGATTGTTATGCTTTACATTGTATATTTGTGTAAAAGGCGTAGAAGACTCACTTTTTCGGACTTACGAACGTGCTCCTGGAACAGAGCTTGTTCATAAGTTGAGGACTTACTGTATTATCGTTCTCAGCTTCTGTCTATCTACATACACTCTCCAGTAGCATCAAAGAGTCTCTGCTACTTCCTTCCAAACTCCATAATCTATAAACATAATACTAATAAAAGAGCGAGATTATATGATTTATTTTTTGTTTTATTTGTCATTGTTGTCTTATATTGAGCCACTCGATTAGACCCATCGCTTTAGGGTAATGGTTCTCAACCTGGTCCTGCAGCACCCCATGTCCTGGCCATTATAGTGCTTAATTACAACTTATTTAATTAGCAGATTACGGCTGTTAATTAGCAGATTAGTTAAATCTGGTGTGCTGGGAGCTGAGAAAACCCTAAAATGTGTTTAAAAAACCTCTCCTGATGGTGTGTGAGCAAGCAGTTTGAAAACCACAGTTCATTTCTCAGAGGAAACATGTGTTAGCCTTCGCCCTCCAGGTTGGTAGTTGTAGCCTTGATGGGGGAGTGGAATAATGACGGGTACTGTAGGAATTAGCCAAGATAACATGAGGGAGAAAATCTGGATATTCCTGAGAAAAAAAAAATGATAAAAGAAGTGAGGCGAGATTTAAGCCCACACCCTGGAGGTGCAAGGCAACAGTGCTAACCACTAAGCCACGCTGCCACCATTCTTAGCATTTTATGCAGAATTGAAATTAGATTTCATTCAACTCCTCCCACTTGGATAGAGATGAGTGGAGTTTAGCCAGAAGTGTGTTTCAGGCTAGATAAGTGTGTGTAGGTATTAAGATCTTGAAAAACAGACAAGGCATGATTACCGAACAATAAATACAGTATATTTCAACTAAATCATGGCACCTTTTTTATTTACTTGCTAATGTTGATGCGTCAAAGCGTTTTAAAAGACAAATCTATTTTTGACGAAACCTGATCCTTTCTCGTTTTTATCTTATTGATTCCGGCTTTCAGAATTCAGCTACATGTGATGCGTTTTTTTCAGACATTTATATGAGGAAGAGTATTAAAGTTTGAATGACTGGAGATTAAACACAGAGTCACATGTTCTGACGCAGGAATCAGAGGCTGCGGAGAAGCTGCGAGTCGAGAAGAGCAGCCTGGAGGTAAGAAATGAAAAGCTGAAGCTGGAGCTTGAAGATACCAACCAGAAGCTCCTGCTGGCTCAATCGAAGGGTCCACCTATAGACAGCGCCGACAGCAAGGCCTGGAAATCCAAAGTTGTGGCGAGGTACAGAACGAGCTACTTGTATCATCCACAAATACATCAAGAACAATGTTATTTATCTTGTTCAGTTGAAATCTTTTTCTGCAGGTTGTTTGAAAATAAAATGAAAGCGCTCGAGAACGAACTCTCCAAGAAGAACACGAGTCTCTCAGAGCTCAAAGTGCAGCTGGCAGAATCCCACGAGAGAGAGCAGACATCACGGCAAACCGTCACACAGCTGAAGGAACAAGTGGGTTCACATAAACGGTACCGCACACTCGGGTTCGGTCTCTTCGTGCTCAGACTGATTTGTCATTATTGTGTAGGTGGAGCTTCTGAAGAATCTCCCCAGTGATGATCTCGCAAAGGAGTTTAAGTCAGTAAGGTATCTACATCATATTTATTAACTTGGCTTTAAACTCACAACCTTCTCTAGATATGAGGGAACGGTAAAATTAATATAGATGTCCGTAAAAACACGTTGAAGTGTGACATTCATTATTCAAGGTTGGCGAACCACCAGCTGGAGAAGGAGAAGCTTCGTCTGATCGAGAGGATTCAGAAATATGAAGAGCAGTTCGGATCACATATGGACGGACCAGGTAAGATCAGGACCAGGGATCAGAAAAATATTAATAAACCAGCACTTTTAATAAAAAAAAAAGTCTTTACATCACCAGATGCTGTCTCTGACCCTCTAAAGATTTTAATTGACGGCTCACAGTCAGCGATGAAAGTAGTTTTAAATCATTATCGCTAAATGTGAGGAGAACAAACCATGGAGGTGGTGGACAGTCCTGTAGATCTCAATTTTATTTTATTTTTGTCAAGAATAGCTTCAGCTAACTAGTTCCCTGTTCCAGGGTCGAATCCCAAATAGTGTTAAAAGGAAATCTAGTGCACTATGTAGAGTGTACAAGCCCTTTTTCCATACACCAAGTAGTGGCCTTGATCAGGGGTTAGAGAGGGACTATTTTTTAATTTAGTCTTGTGTTAGACGCTATTTAGCTTTGTAGCTCACGTTAGCCGTGAACAGAACGACACGGATGTTCAGAAGCGATTACTGCAGAGACAACATGTTTAAGACGACATGACGTTATCAGGTGTGTGTTTCTTACTGAAAGTGCTTCTGTGTCTGGTGGTGAATGTGGGTTTTGTCAGGCAGCTGCTCTCTCCTCAGTACTGCGGACCGTACAGACCTACTCTCATGGGGCTGTGTGATACAACCGAATAAAATCCACATTTTCAGTTAAATACAAAGGGACCCAAAAAAATTTATACATGTTGCATACATGATACATACCTGTTTCTAACACCCGTGTGATCTCTCTCTCTAGGATACACAGAACTCCAGGCGCAAATCGAGGCATCAAGTGCTGAGAAGAGCCAGCTGCAGGTACGTCCACTTTTTAAAATATCTCCAGAGGTGTCCAAGTTATTTTGGGCGATTTATCTAAAAGATTCCTCGTTATTTTTTGGTTTATTTATTTTTAAAGAATTAAATTTTGGGCTTTGTCAATAGCTGAGATCACGGCCCTGATTTTATCGCTCCAATTCCTGTAACGATACGCTTTTTCTAATCATAAGGACGAGATCAGAAGGATGACCAAAGAGCTGTCCAACTTCGACCCGACGTTCTTCGAGGAGCTCGAAGATCTCAAGTTCAATTATAACGTAGAGGTGAAGAAGAACATCATCCTGGAAGAGCAGCTGAAAAAACTGTCCGAGCGCTTCGGCGTAGAAGTGGACATCCCGACTGACAGGTCGCTGAGTTAACACACACACACACACATTCAAGAGCTGGTGATGTAAAGGTTTCCATGAGCTCTGGTAAAACTGAACCGAAATACGAGCTCCGTCAGACGCTGCTCAAGTAATACATTTTTAAGGGAGAACTTGGTCCCGGTTTGACTTGAACGTGTGTCTACATGCTGTACAAGGTGTGTTCAAGTCAAACCGAGACTATTTGTTTGCTAGTTTTTCTTTTAGCAGTGTATATATACAGTATAGTGTACAAAGTATATTTATGAACAGTGTATAGTAAATGTTTCGACATCACTGCCTCAATAGTGATCTTTTTTTTTTTTTCAAAAAAAGTGACAAAAATATATGTTCAAACCGTTAAACGTTTATTATGACAGCGTTGTGTATGGTGCGTACACTTTTGTCTAAATAAATCACATTTACATCAATTACCTCTCATAAAATCGAGAGCGAGTCCGTCCATCATTTGAGTCTCATCATCAGGACGGTGATTAAGCGCTACAGTACAGACACGAGTGGAGGTTTCATAGAGACAGTACTCAGACGAATGTTGTTAAGCAGATGAAGAGGAATGTAGTGTAGTTGATCACGCTTCGAGACGGATGTCTTTGGCGGAGCCGAAACGGCGTCCGGTGAGGACGGACAGAGCGGCGAACAGGTTCCTCCGCGAGTCAGGTGAAGCGTCGGGATCTAACGCGAGCCGGTCCACGCGAACCACCACGGGCCGGGAATTTAAGAAGGTGTCGCCGGCGGGCCACTTCAGGCCCAAGTGATGTCGATGAACCTGCAACGAGAAGTAACAGATCAGGAGCGACTGTGTTCCGTCATCCACGCGTATGAAGTGTAGGAACAAACAGAGAGCTGATTGTAGAAGGACAACTAATGTGGAAAAGTAATTCTGTTTAGTTTTTTTTTGCATATTTGTCACACAAAACAGATTGTTTAATGTTAAAATTTGTTTGATTTCAAAAATAAAAGTAAATAGAGTGGAACCTCGGATTGCGAGTAACGCGGTTTGCGAGTGTTCCGCAAGACGAGCAAAGATTTTTAATAAATTTTGTTTTGGAAACCGAGCATTGTCTTGGTGTACGAGCACCGAGTATCATGTTTCACGCATGCGCTTCTTGTTTTGTCGCAGAGCGTCACGTCATCACAACTGAGCCAACGGTTTTTCTCTCTCTCTCTTGCGCTGCGGTATTGTGGGTAATCGTCTCCCCTGCTGGGTCTTAGTGCGCGTCTCTTACTGGTATTTTGTGTCTGTATGAGTGTGTGTACAGTGCGCGTGTAAAGCAAAAGCAAGTCTCATTAGAGAGGTTAAAGATCCATTTTCTCTCTCTGCTCAAGACTCAGCCTGCTCTGTGTGTGTGCGCGTCATTGGACACCGTGCCACACACACACACACAGACCCCTCCTACTTTCGCCTTCACAGACACACACACACACTCTCTCTCTCTGCTCTACACAGAAAAACTGCTCTGTCGCGATTATTTTCAAAGGTAAAGTTCAGGTTAAATTGTTTTATTTTTACTTTACAGCAGTGATTCCGTTAGTGTGTCGCTCAATCGAGTGTCATTAGAGAAAATTTCTTGTTTATTTTTCCGATAATACAGTGTTTCCGTTGTGCGCGCGCGTGTGTGTGTTAAAAGAGTGGAGGAAGGGTAACTGTCTAAGACGGGGGAGGGGAGAGGGGAGGGGCTCCTTACTTTAGCCACACACACACACACAGCACCTGCGCGCACAAATGGAAACACTTATCTGTCAGTATTTATTTTTAACTTCTTTTAAAAGGTAAAGTGCAGGTTAATTTGTTTTATTTTTAATATTTTGTGTTAATTATTTTTATGTATTTATTTTTTTTGGGCTGTGGAACGAATAATTTGAGTTTCTTTTATTTCTTATGGGAAAATTAAGTTTGGTTTACGAGTGTTTTGGAATACGAGCCGCTTCCGGAATGAATTATGCTCGTAATCCGAGGTTCTACTGTATAGTTGCAAGCAACAATGAGCGGGCCCAAGCACCCTGCACAACCACTACCCAGGCACACCAGAAAGACAGTGAGGCACACTGGGCACATGCATTTAAAGGCGACAAACTTGACGCTGGAGACCCCTTTCACTTCTCCTTACAGAAAGCATCACCATATCATTAATAACATCCCTGTTAATGAACACAAACACTAAGAGGCTAAGAGATGGAAGACGTTACCTTGACGAGCGCACCGTCCTTACAGTGCCACACTATTCCCTCCACTCGGCCCTCATCGCTTTCTAGAAACCAAGAGCGAAGCCGATGGTACTCCACCGCAGGAGCGTCCCGGATGTGCAGGATCCCGTGCGGCACCAGGACGTGGAGCGGATTCTTCTTACTGCCCAAACCTGAGATCAAAACCAGTTACACATCATAGTCAATAGTCATAGTGGCAGAATCCCCACTACAAATACTACAGACCACTGTGGTGATGTAATGCAACACCAGAATTAGAAGTAGTACAACTACAGATGTTTGATGTATTTTAAATGGAGTAAAAGTAAAAAGTAGCCTTTAATGAAACTACTCGAGCCGTTCCCTCCCACCCTTTGGTTACAACTTCTTACAAACTCTTTGGTCTTCCTCTAGACCTCCTGCCTGGCAGTTCCAACCTCAGCATCCTTCTACCGATATATTCACCATCTCTCCTCTGAACACGTCCAAACCAACTCAATCTGGCCTCTCTGACTTAAGGAGTTGATGGCGTTACAGACGACGCGGCAGTATCTCTCACCGTACGGGTTCCCGTTCACGTTGGTCCCGATGAGCTCCAGCGTTTGTTCCATCAGCTCGCTCAAAGGAACGCCGGCGATTTCCAGCGAGTCTTCATCCTCGATGCTCGGCCTCAGGACGAGAGCCTCTCCGGCGTCGTAATCAACCACGGACGCGTGCCAGCAGTACTGCTTGTTAGAACCGTCCACTGGAACCCAGCCTTTAAAATAAAAGCACAAATTTCAGGTCTCGATATCGTGAACCATTTAGGGACATTTCTGATTGAGGTGTACGCAAGATTCAGTGAAGATAAGCCCCGCCCACTACATCTAAAATAATAGATTTTAAATGTTTCGACATTAAAGGTTTGTGTACAACAAATATATGAAATATAATACATGAAATGACGTAGCTGTGAAACACACATTTCTTAGCTCCACCTATAATTGAATTAATTTGCATTGCAGTGTTTTTTCGAGGTACGAGTGCGCGATTACAATTAAACGTCGGGTTGCGGGTATTCCTCCTACACCACTCGCCGACCGGCGGCAGGCCAAACAGAATTTCAGGTTTATACCGATTACTTAGAATTAAATTTTGAACAATTATGCCCAGTCTGAGGATGTTTTCAGCTCTACAACTTTTTTAAAAAAAAACAAAAGAATAAATTTGACTCCGATCTAAAAAGTCCCCACTGATTTATACAGAGCTTTAGGATGACATGAGGTCGGTCTTGTACAGAACATCGGGGTCGTTTACCCGGGATGTGTCCGTGTTCATCGGGTACTGGGTGTCCGCTCTCATACTGAACCCGACGGGCGGGAATCCAGGATTCGGGCACGGTTCGGAAATCTTCTTCCACGTTCCACGTGAAACCTGTAGAGAAAACGCACACGAAACAGACAAACTTCATGGCCGAACCGTAACGCTCAGCACATCGAGTGATGGAGGGTTTAATAAAAAAATAATACCTTTACAGGTCTTCTGAGAGTATTGATATTTCTTGAACCTCTTGTCCGCCTGCTTGGTGGGTTTCCGATCCAGACGAGCCCAGAGGTACACTTCTCCTGTAACCCAAAGCAACGAGGTAAGATATTGCGTGTGGACTGAAAAAAAAACTAAAAGCATGCAGATGTGCACCACCTCTGTACGGCGTGACGTAGCAGCACGTGCCGTCCAGCTTCTCGGTGGCGAGCGCATGGTGGACGTCCGACTCGAGAGCCACGGGATTCACCGTTTCCGTAGCAACCACCTGAAAATTCTGAACACATGAAAGCAAGATCAGATAAAATCATGAGATCTGAAATTCATTCATCAGCTTTACCCAATTATCTTGTAACTTGGGGTCCAACATGGCAACCAACACGCAAGGGCACAAGAACATACAAACATATACTATGGGGAATTAGGAGAAAAGCCACCAAGGATGGGGAGAGCGGGCAAACTCCACACACACACACACACACACACACACACACGATTCGAACCCACAACCGTGGAAGTGCAAGGCGACTGACTGTGTGTGTGTGTGTGTGTGTGTGTGTGTGTGTGTGTGTATACATATATAAGCTACTGTAAAATTGATGCAGTTGGTCTGTATTCAAAGGAAGGAAAGAACAAAGGAAAACTGAAGAAAGGAAACATGGAGGACTGACAGACTGATGGAAGCATAAAATGATGTTAATAATAATTACTGTATATAATGCACCTTTAATCTTTGAGCTCATAAAACATTTGAGAAATAACCTGAATAAATTATTAAACACTGTGTATACTGATGTTTACTAATTAAAAGTAAAACTATGAATATAAAAGGTGAAAGATGTCCATAAATCCATTAATAAACAATAAAGGCTAATAATAATCAGAGTGAGTACACACAGAGACAGTGCCTGGGCGCGGCTGTGTCCCAATCCGCAGCGCCCTCACTACACGGTGATCTACACACTGCTCTGGGAGCGCGCTACTTTAGCTCCTACCTAGTGGACTCGCGCGCGGTTTGGGACGAGGCGCGCTCTCCTTGTCTCGCTCACCTGGCCATCCCGCTTTCTGGAAGCTTCTTCTTCTCTCACCTCGATGAGAAACACACACGGGATCTTCTGCTGCACGGACCCGAGACGCCTCATGGCTCACACACACACTCCAACAGTGTGACACTCAGATGCCTACACACTCCACACACCGCTCCGACATTTCAGCCGCGGGTTTAAACATTAGCATGTCTGCAGAGAAAGCTGTTTATCTGCGCCGAGAGGAGAGAGAAGGCTGAGCTCTCTGCTGCCACCTACTGGACCGGAGTGTTAACTGCCCGAGACCAAACGTCACTTCTTCCGTGCGTTACCATGGTTACATAAGCACCTCAGATACCTGTCGCTGCTGCTGGAGAAATTTTACACTACGGAGATTAAGTATTGAATATTTATTGAAACAGAAACTGATACCATTATAAAACATACTATTGAAACGTTTATAACTTGTAAATAAATTATTGATTAATAATAAAAACTGATAAAATTAAATTTTAAAGACCCATTCGAAACAACCAGCGAAATCACCCCACGCAGACGTCACTTCCTCCGTGCGTTACCATGGTAACATAATCCTCTCAGACACCTGTCCCTGCTGCTGTGGAAATTTCACACAAATTTACATACATTAAATATTGAATATTTATTGAAACAAAAACTGATACCATTATAAAACATACAATTAAAATGTGTATAAATTGTAAATAGATAATTGATTAATAATAATAATAATAATTGATTAAAGATGTACAAGTATTTCATTGTACCAATTACTAGCCTATATACTGTAATACTAAGGATTTACTGATTAAATTAAAATGTACATTTTTGTGTTCTTTTAATATGATGTCATCCTCGATAATAATGACAATAAATATATAAATCATTTTTCGAGCTCCATTTTTTTTCACGCTTCGGCGAGACACAATATTTATTATCATTATTATCGAGGACGACATCATATTAAACAGACACAAAACGGACATTTACATTTTATTTTAATCTGGAAATCCTTAGTATTATATAAGCTAGTAAACTGTAAAAAAATATATAAAATCTCTGTACTTCTTTAATCAATTATTATTCATAATCAATAATTTACTCACAAGTTATACACATTTCAATAGTATGTTTTATAATAAATATTCAATATTCAGTGGCCGTAGTGAAAAATTTCCACAGCAGCAGTGACAGGTACCTGAGGTGATTATGTTACCATGGTATCGCACGGAGGAAGTGACGTCTGCGCTGGTCACTTCGCAGGGTGTTCCGAATGGTGGAGTTTTGTTGCAGGAAATTCCCTTCACCGACATTCCCTTCAAACGGAGCAGGGAGTAGGGGACACCCTGTGAAGTACATTTCGGGAATGGAACGCAGCCAAATTCAATGAGGGAGAAAAGTGGTTCAGTAAGTCAGGGAGGGGGGTAAAGTGATTCAGTGAGGGGGTAAAGTGATTCAGTGAGTCAGTGAAGGGGTAAAGTGGTTCAGTGAGCCAGTGAAGGGTAAAGTGGTTCAGTGAGTCAGGGAGGGGGGTAAAGTGATTCAGTGAGGGGTAAAGTGGTTCAGTGAGGGGGTAAAGTGGTTCAGTGAGGGGGTAAAGTGATTCAGTGAAGGGGTAAAGTGGTTCAGTGAGTCAGTGAAGGGGTAAAGTGGTTCAGTGAGGGGGTAAAGTGGTTCAGTGAGTCAGTGAAGGGGTAAAGTGGTTCAGAGAGGGGGGTAAGTGATTCAGTGAGTCAGTGAAGGGGTAAAGTGATTCAGTGAGTCAGTGAGGGGGTAAAGTGGTTCAGTGTGTCAGTGAAGGGGTAAAGTGGTTCAGTGAGGGGGTAAAGTGGTTCAGTCAGGGGCAAACGTGGACAAGTAGTGTAATCAGGGGGAAAAGTGCATTGTTAGGAGAAAAAGTACTCAGAAACGGTTCTTACTAAAGATGGAGGAAACAATTGTTTAATATTGTGATAAATGTTTTGTGGCAATTCATGTATCGACACACTGACACTAAAACCATTTTTTTACATTTATTTTTTAAGTTATACTTTTTCTATTTAATGTGGTAAAATATTGCCGTTCCTCTGTGATCCTACAGGTGGTGCTGTAAACGATTCACACTTTGGCAGGCAGCACAGCCTCCTGCATGGAAGGAGTTTGAAAATAATTTGCCAAGTTTGTTTAGAGCTGGAACAAAACAGATATCAGGAAACTGCTGTAAATTAGTGAGAAAAAGAAGAATAATTTCCACAATATTATAATTATTATATTATTATAATCAGCCCACATGAATATTATTCCTATTCTCAGTATCTAATCTTACAGCTATCGGTTTAAAGGAAGACAAAGTCAGTGTGTGAGGAGGACAGCGTGTCTTTATGGTGTATTTGTGTGAATAACTTTCAACCGTATGAACAGACACTGACATGCAGGAGAGATTTAAACACAAACATCAAACTGTGCTTTTTTATTTCCACTTCCTTTAATAAGAATCTGAAGCGCAATCAGTAACACGGTTCACGCTTTAGACATCACGAGCTGCAGAGAAGCGAGCGCTGACGTGTGAAAGTACCAAAAAAACATGACAGCTGTGGATGAGTAACATCAGATCCATCAGATCAGTGAGTGCAAAATATTGCGACGTGCCTTTTAGAGACGCTCTGAAGCCGCACCGCTAAATGTCTGTAACGTTCATGAGGTTTGTATTTACAGGGGAATTTAATAACACTGAGCTGCGCACGTTCAATCTCTGACACTACACACACACACACAAACACACACCCCGCTCTCTACTCAGGAGTCATGCTGAACGGCTCGAGGCGTTCGCTCTCGGGCAGCAGGTTGTTGAGTCGCTCCATCAGAGGCACGGTCTGGTCGATGCCCATCTGGATCCGCCGCAGGATCATCGACATCTCGTTCACCTTCTGGATCTGCTCGGCGTATTTAGCGTAGCGCTTCTGCCGGTCCTGCATGATGCTGAAGAGCGCCTCCACCGACAGGTCCATCTGCAACACACACACACACACACACACACACACACACACACATTAAAATTCCCTCTAACATTAAAATGTTACATTCTCACATCTGTTTTGTCAAACAGACAAAAGAGAGAGACAGAGACCCTGACAGAATAATAATAAAGTGAAAGAGAGACAGAGAAGTGTAAAGATAGGGAGAGAAAGACAGACAGACAGACAGAGGGTGCATGTGGCCAAATGAAAGAGAGATGGAGACTCAGACAGAATGAGAGAGACAAGTAGAGAGAAGCTGAGAGACAGAAAGTGAGACAAAGTGAGAGAGAGAGAGACAAACAGGGAAACGTTGAACAGGTGGGAAGAGTGAATATGAAGGAGAGACAGAGACCCAGACTGGTGAAGGAGCTGTTTATGAATGAGGACTCCACCGGTTTCTCTCAGTTTCTGTGAAACAGTTTCTCGGTTTCGTGACGCACCTCTTTGATCCTCTTGACGAGAGCGTTCTGGTCGAAGGCCACGGCCTCTGCGCACTGGTGCAGGTGCTCCTGGTAGCGCACACACAGCTGCAGCACCTGCACCGAGTCCAGCTTCTCCACGGACCCTGTGCTGGGGGACGTCTGTCCACTCAGGACACCTACAGCCAGTCCCAGAATTCAGAGAGAGAGAGAGAGAGAGAGAGCGAGAGTGAACTGCAGAACTAAATGACTGTTAAATGTGCAGGTAGTCACCGACTTACGAACATTCGAGTTACGGATTTCCGCAGATACAAACGGACCGCGGTTCTATGAACATTCGTAGATGCGAACAAATCACGTGTATTGTATAAAAAATGGACACTGCAGTGCACCAGATACCAATATTTACAATTATATACAATATTATCAGTGTGTAAGTGAATGTATAAAAGGTCTAAAGTCTTGTATAATGTGTTTGTGTGTATGGGTGGAGGGAAACGAGTCGGCCTCACCGATTTCAATTAATCAGTCCAGGAAGAACGATGATAAAAACTGTCTGTCCTATAAAGCTGTCCTGATGGTTAATAATCCTAATTTCGGAAAATCCTCAACAGAACAGAGTTCACAGTCAAATACAGTGAAAAACAGCTCTGAGACAAAATGGTGTCCAGGATTCCCCTCGCGATTTAAAGGCGCAGAGACGACACTGTTACATTTCACATATCAATAAAATCTTGGATTGCGAGTAATTTAGTTTGAGAGTGTTTTGCAAGACAAGCAGAATTTTTAAATAAAGATGAGAACAAATCCGACTTACGAACACACTGGATCTTAAGTCAGGGACGACCTGTATTTATTTAAAGAGAGTGAGGGAGGGAGGTGAGAGGGTGAAAGAGGAAGAGGCAGTGAGGGAGAAGAAAAGAGATTGAGAGGGTGAAAGCGAGAGGTGGTAAGAGAGAATGAGAGAGGGAAAGGAGGAAATAGAGACAGAGACGGAAAAAGAGATGAAGGGTGAGACACACTCTTACCCTTTAGCAGGGGCTGGAAGGTGGGGATCTCCTGCAGCTTGATGACGTCGGGGTCGTTGTGGATGTTCCGTAAAGACTGCGTTCCTTGAGCGACGACCACGATGTCGTCCATTTTCGCCCGGTGCTTCGCTGGCGAGGGCGCGACTATGAGGAACACACGACATTTACAGGACAAGTCGATCATTAAGTAGGTGTGACCCGAGAGGGTTCATGTGGACTCGTACCTGAGGCGCTGCTGTGGTCCGAATGCTTGTGCTCAGCATCGCCGCTCTGTTCCGCTCCCATCGTCTACTGATGGTTCCTGTGTTTAATAAATAAGAGAAAGAGAAACTCTGAACTGATTCATTAACTCTGACCATCGACTGGTTCATGCACTTCATAAAGACTTCATTATTCCTGCTTTAATGTAAAGAGCTTCAGGCTGCAGGCTTTTAACTTTAACTTCACTTTCTAGTTACTATTATAGATAAATAATTTCAAGTAAAATAACCTGATATGACAGAACGAATAAAACTCGAACTTACCGTAAATATGTAAAGATGTTATTTACTGTTTTACCAAAACACAAACACGCTAACTACCTAGCATTAGCTCGCTATATTTCATTATTATCGTTATTTATTTCAGTATAATAAACCTCACTGGAGACATTTTGAATCCATAAACACGTCTGCTACTGAACAAATCACATAAAACTCTGATTTAACCCTAAAACCCATCAAGTTCCGTAAATGTTTTGGAAAGAAACCGCTAGCATCTTCACTAGTCAGATGACAAGCGGCGCGGGATGATGACGCAAGCGACTGACGTATGACGTAAACACCCGGCGACGATAATACTCCTGCCAGAGTTCCATTTAGTTTGTTTATTTGATCTATTCTTTTAGTTGTTTGTTGAGTTATTTTGTTTGTTGAGTTATTTCTCAGTTATTCATGTTAGTTTATACTGTATATCTTCTATAGATATTTTTATTATTATGTTTTTATTGGCATTTTATACTTTTATTCTTAAAATTTTGTAATTAATTGCTATCCTTGTAAAAAAAAAAAATTTTTTTAAAGGTTTATATATATATATATATGTATATAAAATTTATATATATGTATATGTACATATATATATGTTTGTGGTGCCTATCCCAAGAGATTTAGAAAACTCCACATACACAGACCCCAAGGTGGGAATTGAACCCTCACCCCTGGAGGTGCGAGGTCACAGTGGTAACCACTATGCCACTGTGCCACATATAACATATTATATTATATTATATTATATATTTATTTTTTAAAGTTTGTCTTTTTTTTTGTCCAATGAAATGGACAGACACAAACCTCACTTTTTATTTTTAAATTTCTAATGTATATAGGTATTCTTATTCTCAGGTATATCTTTTTAATCATTTGAAATGAATGACAAATGCAAGTTTGTGGAGTTTATCCCAGGAACTCCCTGGTGTGAGGTGCCAGCCAGAAACAGCCAGCTCATTCAGCACTAAGCACTGCTGGACCCTATACTATACATTTATAGAAGCTAATTATATATAATCATGCTTTCCGGTGTCACCCAGAAGAGGACAAGTTCCCTTTTGAGTCTGGTTTCTCTTTACATCGCCTAACTGAGCTTTTTGTTGCTACAATCACCTCTTGTATATATCTATATCTGTAACTGTATAAATATAATACATTTCGGTTAAATTTACACCTGAGGCAGTTTATTATATCTAGTCCACCTACTGTTATATTTTTGGAAGATGTGGGAGGAAAACCAGATACCCACATGAACATGTGTGAGAGAATGTGTGAAATGTTACACACACAGGAGCTCAGGATCGAATCGTGAAGTTAAAGTCTTTGTTAAAGACGATCTTTGTTTAAGACATTATACACTATGGCACTAAACAAAAGAAGCGGAAAAGAAACACCAATAAGAAAATAGCAACAACTTATTAATTGTAAAGAACAAGTTGGTAAATCATTACATGTTTATTACCTCCGTGGTGTTCTTATTTCTAGGACTTTTTCTTCATTCCCAACTCTCATAGAAAATCACAAGCAAAAATTCACCCCTATGAAGAGAGACAGGAGAACACGTAAATACGCAAACGTTACATAACAGTCAATGTGGCATTATACTTTATGTACAAGTTATGTGTTATTGTGCATAGAACTATACGGTGAGACATTCATGACTTGCAGACCTCTTGTATTGCATTACATTACAGGAAGTGCACACAGGGTGCAATCATCTGATGACCCCAAAGATTAAACATTCCAGTGAAATATACACTCATAGCAAAAGTTTACACCCCCTCAGGGTTTCTGGGTGAACAGTTTATCATGGTAAAATAGATAAAAGGGGGATTTTCCAATAGGATTTCAACTCTACATGTGAATATGAGGAGCTGACTGTAATGGGTTAAATATGGAAACGGTGTCTGGAGGATGTGATAAGATGTGAGGGTTAAAGCCAAAGTGTGAACATATACATTATTGAATAGTGTTTAAAGAGACATTAATTTAACGTTAATTGATTTTTTTTCATGGAGCCTGCAGGACATCAGGAAAGTTTTCAAGACCGAGGAGTTTCCATTTAAATTTGTTTAGTTTCCATAACAAACAAGAGAGTCTGATGAAGAAACGACAGTTTATCGCTGCTATACATCAAGAAGCAAGATAGTTTCATAGACGTCCACATTCCACAACATTAAATCATGTGTCATTCATCAATAAAGTAAATTTCAAATGGCTGTGGTGTTAAATGAATATAAAACTTCAGAATGCACTATTATTATTAAAAGTGACTCCATTTTGCATGCAGCTGCATCATGCTACAATGTGATGTAAATGAGGATGGGTTCCCTGTTGAGTCTGGTTCCTCTCAAGGTTTCCTGCTATTGAGATTTTCCCCTGAGGACTGTCGCCTTCGGCTTGCTCATCAGGGACAAGACTCGGCGTTCAACTCCTGTTTCGTGTCTGTGCGTGTGTGGATTGTGCATGTTGTCCCTGTGCTTGGGGGGTTTCCTCTGGGTACTCTGGTTTCCTCCCACAGTCCAAAGACATGTAGAGCAGGTCTCCATAATTAGCTTCTCCAAAACTGCCCATGTGCTTGCATCAAACTGTGGACACGTCTTAAATAGACCGCTGGACAGAATTGAATGAATGCTTTGCAGTGAAATAAAAATGTTTGAGTAAAGGCAATGTTATGAACAGTTATGTGCCGGATTCAATAATCTACTTTAAAATAAGCTACTAATGCGCTTTTAGCTCAATGTAAACAAACACCTGCATCAATAGATATTAATTAGAAAAAATAAACTGGATATTTTTCACTGGAATTAGTTCATACTGAATTTTCACTTCCGCTGAAATAACAGTGCTGGAGTGGTATAAGTGAATTGTATTTTAAGAGAAAACCTCAAACTCTTTATCCGATCTACATTTTCTTATCTGTGATTCGCTCTCCGATTACCGAACAGGGAGTGTATTCGGCTGACGACGACAGAAGTATAACTAAGCGTAAACAAGGTGTAAAGATTTCTTTGTATTAATAAGTCAGACAGAGAGTTCTACCGTACAGACAGACAGACAGACAGACAGACAGACATGTACGTGGGCTTCGGCGTGAAATAATAATAATAATAATATCACCTGATTACATTAAAGCTCATCAGACTATTTTAAGCTTTAACCTTTTAACTATTTCTACAAACTCCTTCATACCTCAGCTACTTTTCTTTTGTACCTCAGTTAGTGCACAATACAAATAAGATTAATATTTCATTTCCTTTCCCTTTCAGTTTGTGTGTTTGCTTAAGGCTCATATTCCTTTGACTATCCCTTTCATGACATTTCATAACAGTTACACTTTCATATCTACATCTATATCTTTATATATCATAATCTAATAAAAAATGTTATATCTCTCAAACATCTCTTCTTTTTTTCTTCTTCTTCTTTAACTGCTGCTACTGTTTGCTGGAACCACCAGCCATGTCTTTTTAACTGTCAGACCCAGCCCTGTGCTCCGATTGGTCGAAAAGCGCGTCGATCATACGCTCGCGCTTCGAAAGCCGGTTGCGATTGGTGCGCGGCGGTGCACGCGGGCTTCCGGAGACGCGATTGGGTGAAAAATGTAGGTCAGTGGCCCGACGGAAGCAGAAAAGTAGAGCAGGGACAGTGTTTATGTCACAGCGCGTTCTGAGCCACAGGACTAGCCGGAGCGGCGCTTAGCACAGCCCGAGTGTGATGCTGTTTCACGGCTGGGGGGAGCTGGGTGAGTACCCTGAGTCTGGGGTGTGAATATTATGTTTGGTAATGGTGTGTATATTTGTCTGAGAGTGGTGCAGATGTGTGTTTTTGAGCTGAAGGAGGAGGAGGAGGAGGAGTGTTAGTGACATTTGTCTGGCAAGCATTACCTAAGCACACACACACACACACACACACACACACACACAGCTTTCTTACTGATTTATTTTTGGCTTAGAGAAAGATGGTCTGTTTCTATGTCTGATGGTGAAGTATAAATGTACAACAGCAGGACAATCTCATGAGGATGGAGGAGGTGAAGTGAAGCCGGTGGATCTTCTGCGCTTGTTCTGGGTTCATACCAAAATTATTTATTTTACTAAGATTATAACATCACGGACAGTACCGTGGCACAAGTCGTAAACCTCCTTCGTTAAATTTGCTTGGTTTTCCACGTCGTCAGCAGCGACCTCGTTTCCCCTCTCGTCTGGTCCAACATTCAGCATCTGGAGTTCGGCGAGTCCCCAACATACGAACACTGGAAGACGAGAACATGCGTTCAAGTTATATCACATGTCCGGCGGGCGTCGTCACGTGCGTGCAGCCTGTGTCCCAGGATGGCTGGAAACGAGTGTAAAAGTTGGTACTGCTAAGAAGCACCGAACAATAACGATGGAGGCAAATGTGAGTGGAAAAAAATTGAGTGAATGGAACGAGGTGAAATGATTGCAGACAACGTTCGTTCTTTTAACATGAATCGTTCAACCATCGGGACGATTCTAAAGAGCAAGGACGAGATCATGGAACAAGCGCGTTAGTTTTATATTGTGCTAGCATCCTAGTACTGAGATGATGTTTGCCGGACTTACGAACAAATTTGACTTACGAACGGGCTCTCGGAGTGGAACTCGTTTGTATGTTGGGGACTGTATCAAACAATCTGCACCTGTTCTTCTTCCTTTTTGTTGTTTAGTGGCGGTTGGAATCAGGTAGGTTGGTAGCTTTACAGCTGACTTCCCACAACAGCTTGACTTAAAAATGTCTAATGCAATGCCTTCTTTCCTGATCTTGTCTTGTCTTATTCTGTGTCTTTCAGACTCTACGTCTGAACTCTTTTAATCGACACTTCCACACATTCTTTGTTTCTTCTCGACACGTTTTCCTTTCAGTAGCACACAGCATCTTTTTCAGTTCTGTAGGTTGCATCACCACCATCTATATCTACACTATATGGGCAAAAGTATTTGGCCAAACCTTCAATGACTGTGTTTCCAAATACATATACCTCAGTTTGGAGTTGGTGCCACTATAACAGCTTCCACTCTTCTTGGAATGAAGGCTGTCCACAAGATTTTAAAAATGTTTCTGTGAGAATTTGTGCCCGTTCATTCTGTAGAGCATTTTTGAGGTCAGGCACTGATTGATGTTGGACGAGAAGGCCTGGCGCTTCCCAAATCTACCAGTTTATCTCAAAGGGCCCGTCAAGTTCTTCCACACCTTGTTCAAGCCTTAAGTCACATGACAATAGAGCAATAGAGCGTTTGTTGGATGTGATGGAAGAACAGATGCTTGTAATGCTTTTAAAATTTCTTCTTGACAAAAGGGTCTTTTTTTTTTTATTTATTTATTTATTTATTTGTTTTTTTTAAAAGCAAAAATGTTTTCGACCAAAAAAGTATTTTCCTTTTTATAAGTGTTCTACATTTGTATAAAATGTAGCATTTGTTTTGTTTGTATTATTCCAAATTAGTTTTTAGTGCTAGGATGTTTTTGTTTCTTTGTTTGTTTGTTTTTTAAAGAAATATTGACGTTTTTGTTCCTCATTTCTGTCTTCTTGAACATAAAAAATGCATATTATTGTTTTTTAACATTTTAAAAACGGATCACTCATACACTACTGGTTGTATGAATGTTTAAGGAACGAAAATAAAAACAAGTTATTATATAAGCAGTGCTGAGTAATTGGGTTAATAGGTCGAGTTAATCAGTATGAGAGAGAGAGAGCTTATGTTCAGAGATACTTCTGCTTTATTTTAAATGGGAAAAAAAATATTAAATAAACTATATAAAAATAATAAACTGAAAATTGTGCTCAGACTAAAAATTAAATAACAAAAATGTTTACTCCGGCTGAATAAACTATATTTTGAAAAAAAAAAAAAAGAAGCAAATATTACAGTTCTGTTTCTGTTCTATTTCTCTTAATTATTATAAGAAATCCTAACACACACACACACACACACACTAGGTGACTTATTTATTGTAGGATTTTTCTTCCTTCTGATAGTAAAATGCTGCTGTTTTTTTGTTTTTTTCCCTTCCTCTAAAGTAAACCTATTAACAAATGACGCACAACAGTAAGAAAACTGCACTAAATCTTTTTTTTCTTTTCTTTCATTTTGTTTATAGTAGTCGCATCGTGACTAGAACGCCATGTTCGTGGTTATAATCTCAGACGCCAGCGCGCTCCGGCATGCAGTCAGCAGAATTTCTCTTTATTTACTGAAGGAGTTCAAATGAAAAATATGGACTTTTCTATCGATTTTTCTTTTTTTAATTCAACAAAGAAAGTCACAAGTAGATTTTAGTTCTTTACTTGAGAAATTAAGGAATGTCTACATTATACACACACACACGTAGTACTACATGCACTTAATGCTGTGACCAGAAAATAAAATTTACACTAAACATAAATATTTAGAAGCCAAAATTGAACCTTTTCGTGACATAACCAGTTGAACTCCTGTAGCCACGCTGATTTAAACTTAGTTAGCTGTGCTTTGTTAGCATTACCTGATAACTGCATTACCTGATGGATTCACCTGAACTTTCACTGTTCGACTCGGACTCTGTGTCGTCGGCGTCTGATGTAGACGAGGCAGTAAATTAGGAAAAAAGTCTAAATGTATAATTTGGCCATTTAGTTTTATTGTTAATTGACTAACTTTAGCTAACCTTGGCTAGCTAGTTGGTTAAGCTACATGACATTAGTTGTGTTAGTTAGCACTAGGGCTGTAAATCACCAGGGGTCACCTGATACAAATATTAGATGCTGATTTAATTTGTATTGTTACAATTCTAAATAATTTGCTCGTACTTACACAGGAAACTGTGCAGCCTGACCATGAGTTTTTCCCATCTCTAGTTCAAGAATAAATAAGGAAATGATTAACAACATTAAAACTAATTTCACATACTATTTTTAGAAAATACTATCAAATTAAGTGTTTAAATTAATTTCTTTTGTTGTTTTGCAGTTCACATCACTAACTGCAATACTGCAAGTATTTTTAAATACTTTTTTGCACATTTATTTCTTCATTTCACTGTTGTAAAATAATTAAAGCAAGCAACAAACGTTTCAATACAATTTTTAAAATTGTTCGTTGGTTGTAATTATTTATTCTGCAAAAAGGACACGTGATATGAAATAAAATTTCATGACACATTTCATATACGGTAGAAAAATCATTATGTAAAACTTTTGGGTGTACAAACTTTTGCATTAGATCGTCGTTTGTAGATGTTTAGTGGAACAGAGTTCTCCGTGCTGGGAAACTTGAGTATCTGTGGTCGTCATTAGAGGTTTAGAACAGGAGGTGTGACGTCCCGGGTGAGTATAAAGTAGTAAAGCGGTGTATCGTGGTGTGTGTGTGACCTCGGAGCGCTGGAGGGTTATTAAAGGACCTGGAAATCACAGCTGTTTTTTGGATACAGATGTGTGTGTGTGTGCGTGCATGCAGTACTGGGTTGAGGGGACACAATGTTCCTGAGGCCTTGCCCATGTTAAAAGTGCAGCAGAGAGAGAGTGTGTGTGTGTGTGTGTGTGTGTGTGTGTGTGTGTGTGTGTGTGTGTGTGTGTGTGTGTGTGTACACTTATGTGCTGTAAAGAGCTTCATGAGTTTGGCGTGTAGCTCTGAGGGATTAGTGAGATTAGGAACGTACTGAATCTGCGGTTTGAAGTTTCACCTTAGCGAGTCTCCTTAGACATCATGAATTTATACAAACTCGGGAGCAATACAGAACGGTTTTCTAACTTTGTTTTCAAAAACTTCATAAAATCATTCGTTAATTCGGGGATACTCAAAAAACCTAAAATTGTTGAAGCAGCTTTTTGTTATAAAAAATAATTCAGTTCTAAAAAGTTATCACGATACTCAGAAAAGCATTTTACGATTTTATCGTGATCTATATTACTCAGCCATATAGTTTTTTTTTTTTTTCCACCTTGTCCGTGCTTTAAACAAAACCTCACCAGCTCTGTTCTGTCTCTGGATCCGATTCGTCTTCTTGATTTTTAAAACAGAAGCAGGCCTATAGAGCGGAAAGAATGCGTCTTTATTTGTGTCTAAAGTTTAAACACATGTAGGTGGAACACGTGTTAAGGAGAACGCAGCAAACCTGACTTTGGGGAAATTTTGCTGCCACAGTGTCTGAAATTTATATTTAATTGTACGTTAATGTATCAGGTTGTGTACTTGTTTTATAATTTGCACCAGCAGATGGCGCCAATGCGTAAGCGGTGTGGATAGTTCAGGTCATTGCTCTGTTTTGTTACAATCTAGACTTAAACTGTCGTTTCCTAGTCTGAGATTTGTTCTAAACACTTATAGTGTCGGGTGATTTTTAATTTTAAAAAAATTTAAAAGCTAGTTGCTAGATCTGATGAAAGGTGATATCGCGAGTGAGTAGTGAGTAGTGATATCGCGACTTTTCCTTTTCCAATACCGCCATCGAAACACGGCGTATCATCTGAGATATCACTACTGATAATTCTCTCATAACTTTCAGTTTATCACCAAAATATAGTATATTTAACCCCCTTATGAGTAAGAACACGGATGTATTGACTACTGAATGTTTTTTTTTTTTTTTGTCCAGTTAGCGTAAATGGAGCTACACTCATGTACTGCCTTGTAGCTAGCCGACTAGCTAACATATCCGTTCACGGCGCTTCAAGTTGAATTCACTTCATCATCTTTATACATGTATTGTCTGTAATTTTTGTATATTTAAATTATTCGTGAGGTGATGAATAAATATTGGCACCTTAATGAGAGCGTCTGTCCAGTTGTTCGGTGTTAGCCGAGATAAATAAATTTAAACATTTAAAACAAGTGAATCGTCCCAGTTTTAAAGTTTCATATTTTTCTTTCTGATTCAGGACGCTGCTGCCAGAGCTGTTGGGGAACCAGCGTGGGTGTTCATGAGGTGAGTGTGTACAGCCGCGAGTGTATCTCTGACGTGATTGTCTCGATTTATAGTCAACTATTACCACAGTAATGAGGTGAAACAAAAAAAAAAACAAATCTAAGGTCAAATATTGTGAGAATTTTACCTTCGAGTTTAGTTTAACTCCATGGCAACCAAAGATGATGATCTTGTTTGTATGCTAAGGGGTTGGGCCAGAAAGTGCTTGGCCCCATAAATTGCTGCTGATGTGGAACTAAAGTGATTTGGTCTTGTCTCTCTCTCTCTCTCTCTCTCTCTCTCTCTCTCTCTCTCTCTCTCTCTCTGTGTGTCTCAGATTATCTAATGGCGGACCAAAGAATGGACATCTCCTCCACGATAAACGACTTCATGTCCCCGGGCTCCACAGAGCTGATCAGTAGTTCTGTAGGCACGCCGGGCATGGACTACACGCGCAAGAGGAAGGGCAGTGCCACCGAGTACCAGTGAGCGCACACACATGCACACACACTCACAGATTTTTTCCTTTGCGTTACTTAGGAGATAAACTCTCCCTGTTAGCCGCGTATCCTGTGTGGATTCGAACGTTAAACATGAAACCTCTGCACGTATCGCAGACAAATTCGCAGGACAGGTATTTAGCGTAGTGTTTCTAAATATCATCTCCTAGCTAACGTTTGAGCTAGCGGACTTTACAAAATGGTATCAAATTGTAATTACAGACAATGTAATAAAAAAAATATATATATATATATATATATATATATATATATATATATATACACCTTTGCACGGGTGAGAGGGGCATACCAACGGCATCATGTATGTAGAAGAGGGCGGATAGCACTGTCGTTAACGTAGT
Organism: Clarias pachynema; assembly: GCA_030014365.1. Taxonomy (NCBI): domain Eukaryota; kingdom Metazoa; phylum Chordata; class Actinopteri; order Siluriformes; family Clariidae; genus Clarias; species Clarias pachynema. The sequence goes on along the minus strand of JAQMYL010000002.1, from coordinate 29,452,009 downwards.
TAACATTATTACATTTATTAACCCGGAACTTTCTTTTCAATCTTTTGTCTTTACAGAATCGATGGATTTTCATTTGAGTACGTATAAGTCATATGTTGTTTTTTTTTTTTTTTTTTTTTTTTAAATAACCTGTACGTCTAAGACTCGATTGTTACCTTCAGTAAGGCTGATTGTATCTCTGTGCTGTTTAACCCCCCAGTGACGGCATGGACACGGATAAGGAGAAACAGCTCGGAAGGTGTGGGGGACGTTTCCTTATTAATTCTGTCTCTCTCTCGCTCTCTCTCTCTCTCTCTCTCTCTCACACCGTCCTTCTTCATCTCCTCTCTTTCTCATCTTTGCACCTCTAATCCTATTTCTCTAATTAGTATTTCTCTAATCCTCACCCGCTCACATCTGTCACACATTCACTTGGTTTCCGTCACTCTCTCTTCATCTCTTTCTGTCTGTCTGTCTGTCCCGGTCTCTCACCATTCACCATGTCTCCTCACAGATAAGTCTTTCTTGTCTCCATCTATCTGTCGGGCAATCATACACGCGTTATCTGTGTCCCTCACTCTCTCCATCTCCTGCTTTTGCTATTTTTCTGTTTCTTTCTTTCTTTCTCTCTCTCTCTCTGTTTTTCCCCTCCACATCTGTCTGTCTCTCGTTCTCATTCACACATATTCCATCTCTTCTGTCTCTCTCTCTCTCTGACAGACACTTTCTCTCTGTCATACATTCCTTCTTTCTCTCACTGTCTCTCCATCTCCTCCTCTTTTCATCTTTGTGTCCTTCTCACTCTTTTTGTTTCCACATTTATCCGTGTCTATCTTTTTTATTTATATATTTTTTTATAATAAAAAATGTATAATAAAAATTTATTGACGTGACAACGTTGCTCTGATTTCAGAGAAGACCAGCCGGGCCGGATAAAAAACGCCAGGTAGGAATAAAAAATTGTGCAAATGGTGCTGCAATTTCTGTTTAATATTCCTTAATGTTGTTTTAAAAAAATAAATCCATCGCAGCAGCTTGTTTTAAAGCGGCGCTTTGTGTTTTCCAGGGAAGCTCACAGCCAGATCGAAAAGCGGCGCAGAGACAAGATGAACAGTTTTATAGACGAACTGGCCTCGTTAGTGCCGACGTGTAACGCGATGTCGCGCAAACTGGACAAGCTCACGGTCCTGCGCATGGCTGTACAACACATGAAGACGTTACGCGGTAAATGACTTTAAACCCTAACACACACACCCACACACACACTGCGTCCTGATTGGTGTTAACCTCGGGCATCTCCTTCCCCTCTCAGGAGCGACAAACCCGTACACCGAGGCCAACTACAAGCCCGCGTTTTTATCCGACGACGAACTCAAGCATCTGATACTGAAAGTAAGATTTTTATTAATTTTTTTTGTTAACTTTCCTGCAATGCAATCCCGTGTTGAACATCTTGTTGAGTTGTGTGTCGTTCTCCTCGGCAGGCGGCCGACGGTTTCCTGTTCGTCGTGGGATGCGATCGCGGCAAAATTCTCTTCGTCTCCGAGTCGGTGTATAAAATTCTCAACTACAGCCAGGTAGCGTTCGGTTCTCCACAGGGTTTGTTCCTCCCGTTCACACACGACCGAGAGACTCTCACGGTTTCTTTTCTGCAGAACGACCTGATCGGTCAGAGCCTGTTCGACTACCTTCACCCGAAGGACATCGCCAAAGTGAAGGAGCAGCTCTCGTCCTCCGACGCGGCCCCGAGGGAGAGACTCATCGATGCCAAAAGTACGATTTCACACGCGGTCACGTCACAACGTCAAAACACTCCTCCAGCTTCGATTGATCTCTCTTTCGCCATTCTGTCTTTCTCTCCATCTTTCTTTTTCTCTGGCTGTTTCTCTCTCTCTCTTTCTCTCTCTCTCTCTCTCTCTCTCCTCCCTTTGTCTCTCCTTTCCCTTTGTGTGTCCGTTTCTGTCTTTCTGTCTCTCTCGCTCACTTGTCTTTTTTCTGTCTCTCTCGCTCACTTGTCTTTTTTCTGTCTCTCTCGCTCACTTGTCTTTTTTCTGTCTCTCTCTCTCTCTCTCTCTCCCCTCCCCGTCTCCCTCTCTTTCTTCCTCTGTTTACTTCTCTCTCTCTCTCTCTCTCTCTCTCCTTTTCTGTCTCTTGTCTCTCTTGCTCCCCCTTCTAACTGTCTCTCTTTCTCCCTCATTCCTTTTTGTCTCTCTTCCTTTTCCCTCTTTCACTCTTTTACTCATATTCTCCCTCATTCATTCTCTTTCTTCTTCTGTCTTCTATCTGTTTGTCTGTCTTTCATTTTTGTCTCTCCCATATTTCTCTCTGGATCTAACCATCTTTCTCCTTCTTCCAACTCTGTCCATGTATCACTCTCACTTTTCTCTCTCTCTCTCTCTCTCTCTCTCTCTCTCTCGTCCACAGCTGGTTTGCCTGTAAGGACAGACATCACTCCCGGTCCCTCCAGACTCTGCTCGGGAGCGCGTCGCTCCTTCTTCTGCAGGATGAAGTGCAATCGGCCGTCTGTCAAAATGGAGGACAAGGACTTCCCGTCCACCTGCTCTAAGAAGAAAGGTAGCTCAGTTCAGCGTCGGTCTAGAGAATCATCATATGTAATAATTAAACGTGATGGACGTTTTCTCTCTCTCTCTCTCTCACATGTGATTGTTCTCTCTAACAGCAGACAGGAAGAGCTTCTGCACCATCCACAGCACGGGCTACCTGAAGAGCTGGCCTCCTACCAAGATGGGTCTGGACGAGGACAACGAGCCCGATAACGAGGGCTGCAACCTGAGCTGCCTGGTGGCCATCGGGCGTCTGCACCCCCACATCGTCCTCCAGCCGGTCAACGGGGACATCCGCGTCAAACCCACAGAGTACGTCTCCCGCCACACCATCGACGGCAAGTTCGTCTTCGTCGACCAGAGGTGAGAGTCCGACCTCGTCCCCTTCACCCTCACCGTATACAGTAGATTAGATATTGTTTGTCCCGACACTTTGTCATGTGACCGTTGCATTTGCATACTCGATAATATTCATTAGTGTCACGGGGTCAGCCTTGTCTGTGTTCAGTTATTTCTATATTTATACGACATATATCATATATCTTTATCTTAGATATGTCTTAGATATGTAATAATAAAAAATGTTGAATCATGTATAGTTTGAATCGATCTTTAAAACTTTATATGCAGGTGGATTTATTTATTTATTTTTTTCTTTCTTTGAAGAATGCGATGCTTCTAAAAGCCGATGGTTTTATTGGATTTTTAATGGACCGTCTGATTTGTTAACGTATCGCTCCTTTAAGGCGTATCGATTCTCGGGCATTAAATACTCCTCTGATGTTCGTTTCCTTCCAGAGCGACGGCCATTCTAGCGTATTTACCTCAAGAGCTTCTGGGAACGTCCTTCTACGAGTATTTCCATCAGGACGACATCGGACATCTCGCCGAATGCCACAGACAAGGTTTGATTCCATCTAGTCTCCCGTCACAGACAAGGTTTGATTCTGTCTAGCCTTTTGTTTAGATCTCCATCACAGAAAGGTTTCATTCCATCTAGCCTCGTGTCTAGTCTTCTGTCTAGTCCTCAATCACCGACAAATTTCGATTGTGTCTCATGAAGGTGGTAACTCTGACTTCTTCTCAGTTCTGCAGATGAGAGAAAAGATCACCACAAACTGTTACAAGTTTAAGATCAAAGACGGGTCCTTCATCACCCTGAGGAGCCGCTGGTTCAGCTTCATGAACCCCTGGACCAAAGAGGTGGAGTACATCGTCTCCACCAACACCGTGGTCTCGTAAGATCCCTCCCCTTCTCCACAGACCTTTCAGTCATCATTAAATCAGCTACTCTCGCTCTGCCTGTAGGTCACACAGGAGGGGGTTAATTACCGCCTGTACATAGAGACAGATGGGCTATTAAGTATTGGCTCCCCCCTGCGTTTCTGTACATCAGTGGGCGGGAGATTTTGGGTGGTGCTTCGTTCTCAGCACAGATGCGCGATCTCATTCGAATCACTGCTAGAACTTAGTGTTCACATCTTAACTATTAGACGCCGGGAACCCTGGAACGGCCTTTTCCTTCAATGGTCGTTTTTTTTTCTCTCTATTGGACACTTTCGTTTTCTTTACCCTCACTCCCTCTCAATCTCCCTCACTCTCCCCCCCTGCTCTTCACCACAGGAGTACTCTAACAGACTGATGGAATGATAAATTAGGAACTTGCACTCCTGATCCCGCGCCAGCCAGCCGACAGGAGCGTCTCTGACGGAGCGATTGATTAAACACGATTTAAAAGCTGCTATTAAACTCGTATCAGACGACTGAGTGCGTCTGAAATCTCACAAAGCGTTCCGTGGAGGACCAGCAGCCGACGAGCTGAAGAACTTTAGACAAAATACTGTAACATGACGGTGAATGGAGCACCACAGAGGGAGAGATGATGATGATGAAGAGGTCACCACAGTGTGTGTAATAATCTGTCAGTTTGGTGTAGCGTGTCTTGTAAACACATTGTTTTTTTCTTTTTTTCTTTTTCTCAGAGGGAGCGCGCCAGAGGGGACGGACGCCGGGTATCCTCAATCCGCCTCCTCGCCTCAGAGCATGGACAGCGTGTTGACATCCGGAGACGGTCAGATCCCTCACTCACTCGCTTTAAACCTGAGAAGTTTGTTTAGATGAATTAGACGTTTTGCCGATTTCTGTGTGGGCGTGAACGTGTTACATCAGTTTATTTGTAACTGCGGTGCGAGCAAAAATGGACGTCCCTTAAAGCAGGATGAAGATTCGATCGCTGCCTGTATTTTCATTAATCATGATTTAATGAAGTCCTTCAGTGTCTGTAGCACCCGGTGTTTTTTCTTGCGTCTGTGTGAGAGAGTTAATTAATTCTGTTTTTGCAGGTGGAGGGAAACGTGCTCTCCAGACGGTCCCGGGCATCCCAGGAGGCACGCGAGCCGGAGCGGGCAAAATCGGCCGCATGATCGCTGAAGAGGTGATGGAGATCCAGAGGTGAGGGACGACTCACATCATCTCTCCGTTTCTCGACCTCTCTCTCTCTCTCTCTCTCTCTGACTCGTCTCTCTCTTATTTTTCCCGTCCAGGATTCGAGGCTCGTCTCCGTCCAGCTGCGGTTCCAGCCCGCTCAACATCACCAGCACCCCCCCACCCGACACCTGCTCGCCGGGGGGCAAAAAAGTGAGAGGAAATGGATTTCTCTTTCCTTTTCTCTGTCGCTCTATTCTAAGCCTCTGACCCAGATTCTCAGAGGAGAGAGAGAGCGGAGAGTCTTTTCCAACATGATGGTACATGTGGACCTGAGATCTGTGTCCTCTTTTTTTAAAAATCTGAAAGGCTTTAAAAAAAAAAAAAAAAACCTTACTTTTATGTTTTATCCAGTCAGGTTTTACTCACAGACTTTGTTTTAACTTTTCATTTGATTGTATTTAAAAAAAAAAAAAATCTCGTTTTAACATGCACCGCACTCTTTTGGTTTTATCTTTATTATTTGTAGTAGGAGCTGTAGCAGCAGTTAGTAATAATAGAGTAGGAGTAGTAGAAGTAGTGGTAATAGTGGTAGTAGTTGGTACAGTAATAGTGGTAATAGTAATAGGAGTAGTGATAATAGCAGTAGTAATAGTAGTAGGAGAATTGTTAATAGTAATAGTAGGAGTATTGGTAATAGTAGTAGTAATAGTACTAGTAGGAGTGTTGATAGTAGTAGTAGTAGGAGTATTGTTAGTAGTAGGAGTAGTGGTAATAGTAGTATTGGTAATAGTAGTAGTAGGAGTAGTGGTAATAGTAGTACTAGTAGGAGTGTTGATAGTAGGAGTAGTGGTAATAGTAGTAGGAGTATTGGTAATAGTAGGAGTATTGGTGGTAGTAGTAGTAGGAGTAGTAATAGTAGTAGTAGTAGGAGTGTTGATGGTAGTAGTAGGGTTATTGGTAATAGTAGTAGTGGTAATAGTAGTAGTAATAGTAGTAGGAGTGTTGATAGTAGTAGTAGGAGTGTTGGTAATAGTAGTAGTGGGAGTAGTGGTAATAGTAGTAGTAGGAGTGTTGACAGTAGTAGTAGGAGTATTGGTAATAGTAGTAGTAATAGTAGGAGTATTGGTAGTAGTAGGAGTAGTAATAGTAGTAGTAGGAGTGTTGATAGTAGTAGTAGGAGCATTGTTAATAGTAGTAGGAGCATTGTTAATAGTAGTAGTAATAGTAGTAGTAGGAGTAGTGGTAATAGTAGTATTAATAGTAGGAGTATTGGTAATAGTAGTAGTAGTAGGAGTATTGGTAATAGTAGTAATAGTACTAGTAGGAGTGTTGATAGTAGTAGTAGGAGTGTTGGTAATAGTAGTAGGAGTATTGGTAATAGTAGTATTACTAGTAGGAGTGTTGGTAATAGTAGTAGTAGGAGTGGTGGTAATAGTAGTAATAGTACTAGTAGGAGTGTTGATAGTAGTAGTAGGAGTATTGTTAATAGTAGTAGTAATAGTAGTAGTAGGAGTAGTGGTAATAGTAGTATTGGTAATAGTAGTAGTAATAGTAGTAGGAGTATCGGTAATAGTAGTAGTAGGAGTAGTGGTAATAGTAGTAATAATAGTAGTAATAGTGGTAATAGCAGTAGTAATAGTAGTAGGAGTATTGGTAATAGTAGTAATAGTGGTAATAGCAGTAGTAATAGTAGTAGGAGTAGTGGTAATAGTAGTAATAGTGGTAATAGCAGTAGTAATAGTAGTAGGAGTAGTGGTAATAGCAGAAGCAGTAGTAAGAGAGCAGTGATGGTAGTAGCAGTATTCATAGCAGAAGCAGTAATAGTGATGGCAGCAGTCGTAATAGTAGTGGTAGTAGTAGGAGGAGTAGGAGTAGTAGTATTAATAGCAGCAGTGATGGCAGGAGCAGTATTAGTAGCATGAGTAACAGTAGTAATAGTAATAGCAGGAGGAGTGGTAGTAGTAATATTAATAGCAGTAATAGTAATAGCAGGAACAGTATTAGTAATGGTAGCTGTAAATGCTGCACTATAGCTGATTTGATGATCCTTGACTCTTTTTGTCTTCCTGTAGATTCAGAACGGCGGAACCCCAGACCTTCCCTCCAGCGGACTCGTCCCCGGGCCGGACTCCATAGGATACCCGTACTCCAACAACTCCATCATGAGTGAGCGTCCTGTTTAACGTCACCTCTGATTAGTTAGCGAGTGAACTGAGCTCCTGTAGAAGGGCGCGGCTAATCGGATCCACGGCGGGTCCTGTTTAACTACAGAGACCTGCGTCTCCCTAAACGCTCCTGAAAAACATCCGTCCGTCAGATCCAGAACAAACGTACTCATTTATAAATGACAAAAAGAAAATCTGCCATTATGACTTTTCATTTCAAAAAGTTTCTAATAATGAGAAACTCCTGACGGCAACGCTGACATTAGTTCAGGTTTATAGTCACACACACACACACCGCTTCTGCTATGTTTTTTATCAACAGTTTATATAAAAATAAAATGAGTGAGAGGAAGGGGAAAACTAAGTGTGGATGAAAGGAAAAAAAGGTGAGGGAAGAAAGAACACAGAAGGGGATTTAAAACAGGAAAAATGGGACAAGGATAATATGGGGGGGGGAAAGGGGATAAGTGGGTTGGATTAAGAACATTTAAGTAGATAAGATGGAAAAAAAGATTGGGGGACAGAACAAAAAAAGGGGAAATAGAAACGTACATAGATAATGAAGGGGTAAGAAAGACAGGCTGAAAGGGGATGAAGAGAGATAAAGGGGATGTCGGAAAGAAATAACAAACAAGATAAAAGAGAGGTGACTGGGGGTGAAGTAAAGAATAAAAAAATAAAGGGAACTGACAAACAAAAAGTGGATGAAAAAAAGTAGAAGCAAAGGGAATAAAAGATGACAAGGAAAATAATGAAAAGGTGGATACAAGGAAAGCGTGGATTTGTTTTCTAGAATAGCGCAGGTTTATTTTAACACCTGACTCCTAATAGTATTTTTAAATTGAGGTCGTCCACTAGAGGGCGCATCAGAGCTGAGACGCTACTGTGTGTCGAGTTTGTGTCCAAGTCGCACCGTTACAGTAGGGAGGTCGTTCCACTATAACGAGCACGAGCAAAAAGGAAGGAAAAAAACGAGTGTGTGTGTGTAAGTTTGTAATAAATCTGCCTCTTCTTCTTCTCGGCAGGCGATAACTCCCACCTGAGCATCGACATCATGGACGAGCCCGGCTCCAGCAGCCCGAGTAACGACGAGGCAGCCATGGCTGTCATCATGAGCCTGCTGGAGGCCGACGCCGGTCTCGGGGGCCCCGTGGACTTCAGCGACCTGCCCTGGCCCCTGTGAGAGACACGGACTCTGCGATCTCCTACCAGGGACATCACATTAAAAAAATGCTTTTGTATAGTGGAGAACTTGCATCGCTGCTACTGCTGTAGATCCTCAACACACACACACACACTTCCTGTTTCTCTGTACATAGTGATTTCATCCTCATACAAAAAGAGACGGCGCTAAATCTTTTGTGGTTCATGTTTTTACACTACAGACCGGCATTAAGTGTTAAATATTCTGCAGACGGACTGACGCTGTAATTCTCTCTATCAGAAGTATAAACGGTAACGTGTATTGTAACAGCAGTGGATATTTTTCAAATACAAAAATCACTCTCTGCTCGTCTCAGCGTGTCGCTTTATATCTCAGGAGGCCGGGCCGGGCGAGGTCACGTCAGGTCAGGTGAGGGGCCGGAGCTCGCTCTGATCCTGAGTCACGGTGTGACGCCGCACGTCTCGCTCGCGTCCTTTCCCGTCTCGTCATTGGACGAGATATTTCTGTTCTGTTACCATCCAGAGAGCGGAGAGAAAGGATTAATAATGCATCACGGCACCGGAGGCTTTCTGCATCCTATAAAGGAAAGAAAGGGGACGAAGAAAAGAGAAAGAAACGGAATTGGAAAAAGAAATTGAAGAGCATAAAAAGGGGGATGAAAAGAGGGTTTAAATAAAGGAATTAAGAGGAGAAAGGAGGTTAAAAGAGGGGGGAAAGAAGAGGTAGAATAGGAAAACAGAAGTAGATTAAAGGATCGAAAAAGGAAAAAAGTGGGCCTGGGAAATAGAGAAGAAACAGGAAGGGAAAAAAATGGATAAAGAATGAATAATGGAGAAAAAACTTGAAAAAAGGGGGCTGAAAAACAAAAAGGATGATGGGAGACAAAATAAAGAAAAGGGAGGATAAAGGAAGAAAAAAGTTCTGGGGAGAATTGGGATGATAAGAATTAATACGAAAGGGAAAATAAAAGAGAGAAAGATATCCAACATGACAGCAGCAGCTTTCTACTTCATATAAAAGAAAGAAAGGGAGATGAAAAAAAAAAGAGAACAAAAGAATGGGAATTGAAGGGAAAAAAATATTTTGATGATGAAAGGAAAAACTAAATGGGGAATAAGAAAAAGAAAAGGGATGAGGAGATGAAAAAGGAAGGGGTTGAACCAGAAAAACAAAAGCAGATAAAGGAAAAGGGATTAAAAAAGAGGAAAAAGAAACAAGTTGAAGGGAATGGAGAGGAAAAAATTGAAAAATGAAAGAATGGAAGAGGAAAAAAGAAGCATTGAAAGGGGAGGAAAAAGTAGATGAGGAAAAAGAATAAAAAAGGGAATAAAGAAAAAGCAATGAATGATGGAAAGGAACTAAAGGGGTGAAAAGGAAGGGGGTTAAAGAGGAGTAGAAAAAAAGAAAGAAAAATGATGAAACAAAAATACGGGACGATGAAAGAAAGAGACGTCCACCGTGACGACCACAGTAATTTGTAGCTTTATTAAAATCCACACAGCTATAAAAACGAGGTGGAGTTTGGGACCGTGGGGTCGCCCTGCCGCTCAACATAAAAACAACAGATCAGAGAGGTACAATTACAGGAAGTGACATCACGTGTAGGGGTTTAGATCAGACTGAGGATCGGTGAGGAGGAGGAGGAGGAGCGGCTCAGATCACCTGGTCCGATCTTCATCATGCCTTTAGAGTTCATCGGACGAGTGACATCAGTCTGGCGAGTCTGGAAAAGAATCGATCTGTAGTCTCCTTCACCGGATGAACAACACTGTGTGTGTGTGTGTGTGTGTGTGTGTGTGTGTTACATTAGACCTGGTGAAACAGATTGTGCTGCGCTCGATGTCTTAGCGTTTTGAGGCATCTGGTTTGTGTTCGTGTGCTTGAACTCTGTGTGTGTGTGTGTGTGTGTGTGTGTGTGTGTGTGTGTGTGTGTGTGTGTGAGAGAGAGAGAGAGAGAGGGCAGTAACACACCAAGCCGACCGTAGGGTTTTCGTGGTGTTTAGGCGGCACCGCTGATGCTACACCTCGCTGGAAGACGATGCGCGGTGAATCGGTGAAGAAGAAGAGCACAGCTACACCCGAATCCTGAGCGTTTACACTAAAATCGATGACTAGCGGTATTGCTAAGCGCGCGCAAGCCTAGATCAGACCACAGGCTACGTCATTTCTCCAGCTAGCTAACCTTTGAGACAGTGAAGTCCAGAGTCAGAGATTTAACGTCAATGTGTCCGTGCGCTAATAAACACTAAACGCTGGTGTTTCTGTTATGACTAGTTTAGCCATGTTTGCTTGGACGCTTTGAAGACGAATCTTTTGGCTTCGTTAAACCATGTAGCGCGGATCGCTGAGAGCTAGCTAGCTAGTTAATACATTACAAAAACTTTAGTACGATTGCTAACAAACGTATGATTTGTCGAGCCTTGGGATAGCGCCAGGCTTGGTGTGTCAGGGCTCTGAAACTCTCACGTCCTCATCAGTAGATGATCGTGGCGTGTTCCGCGGAGTGGTGTTCCGCGGAGTGGTGTTCCGCGTGCCTGCGTCCAGACTCGTGTGCTTGCGTTTGTATAAAAACTCATACGGCCGGAGCGGGAGCGTCCGGGTCGGGGTGATGGTGGTTTGGCAGGATGTCCAGTTCGTCCACCTGAGGCCCGGCGTGCAGCGCCACCAGCTGGTCGTGAGGCGTGTCCGCCGCCGCCGCCGCCAGGTTGCTGATGGATTTGCTCTTCACGCACTGGAAGTCGACGTGCCGGCTCTTCCCCTCCTCTTTCTCCCAGGACATGCGGATGAACGGCCTCTGCACGTAGTTGTAGATCACCTCGGGCCGGCCGCCGGGACGCTTCTTCACCTTCTCCTTGTAGGTCGGGTAACCTGAGAGAGGAGGAGGAGAAGAAGGAGGAGAGGAGAGGAAGATGATGATCTCACACACACACACAAACACACATTTTACTTCCTGTAGAACGTGCTAATGAGTTGAACTCTTGTATTAATTGAACAGACCTCCGTTTCATGATGGTTTTTAAAAAAAAAGAAAGAAAGAAAGAAAACTTTTTGGTGTTGAGTTTCAATAACACGCTGTTAAGAGAATTAACGCTGTAGCACAGCGAACTCTCTCTCCACTTCCTCGTAACTCGAGCTCTCACCTTCGATGCCTAATCGGATCTTCTTCAGTCCTCTTTCCTTTAACACGGACTTGGCGACGTCTCGGTTCTCGATGTATTTGAAGAAGCGATAGAGTTTGGTGCTGTAGATGACTACAGAGAAGAGATGGGTGTAAAGGTTACCATGACAACAAGGCGGAGCTTTCCTGTTGGACATTAAATACGCGATAAATACAGCAGTTTTTAAATCATCATTAAAAAAAAAATTAAAATCCATTCTGTTCCGGAGGCGAGTTCTTAAGGTGAAAATGTTTGTATTGTGAAACGCGTTTCCCCAGAGGAAATAATGTAAATACAGATAATCCGTTCCAGCCACCTAGAAATGTTACCAATTTCCAACACTATAATCATATTTTTCCATATTAAAACAAACAAAACGTTTAGAAAAGACATGTAAATAAAGTAAAATATGAAATAAATAAACATTAAACCTCACTTAACCTTAATTTATGATTCCTCTTGGCACCGAAACTGAAAGTTTATATTATTATATACACATACATACAGACCACTAAATTGCCAAAAGTATTCGCCTTCACAAGGACATGAACTTGAGTAACCTCCAATTCTTACTCCATAGGGTTTAATATGATGTTGGCCCCGCCCCCTTTGCAGCTATAACTCTTCTGTGAAGGTTTTCCTCAAGGTTTAGTGTTTATGGGAATTTCTGACCGTTCTTCCAGAAGCGCATCTGTGAGGTCAGACGCTGATATTGGACGAGAAGACCTGTCTCACAGTCTCCGCTCCTAATTCATCCCAAACGTGTTCTGTGTTGTTGAGGTCAGGACTCTGTGCAGGACAGTCAAGTTCTTTCACACTAAACTCGTTCATCCGTGTCTTTACGGACCGCGCTTTGTGTTGGAACAGGAAGGCGCCGTCCCCCAAACTGTTCTCACAAAGTTGGGAGCATGAAATTGTCCAAAATGTCTTGGTATGCTGAAGCATTAAGAGTTCCTTTCACTGGAACTAAAGAGCCGAGACCAACTCCTGAAAAACACTCCGCCCAAGTGCACAAAGCAGGGACTAATGAAGACATGGTTTGATGAGTTCGGTGTGGAAGAACTCGACCGGCCCTAACACGGAGCCCTGACCTCAATCCCATCGAGCACCTTTGGGATAAACTGGAACGGAGACTGCGAAGAGCCGGGCCTTCTCGTCCAACACCGGTGTCTGACCACATAAACGTTCTGGAGGATGAACGGGCGCGAATTCCCAGAGAAACATTTCAAAAATCTTCCAAGTAGAGAGGAAGCTGTTATAGCTACAATAGTAGATATTGAAGTGTATGTATGTGGACACAATGTCATTGCAGGTTTAGCTGAATACTTTTGTGTATATAGTGTATATAAATACACACATGGATAAAATTCACAAGATCATTGATGATGCGTCGCTGGATTTCCAGCTGTGTGTGTGTGTGTGTGTGAGAGAATAGGACACTGACTCTGGGAGTATTCCTCGCCCATCTGCGGCGGATACTCTTCGTCCCAGTCCACCACGTCGTCGTCGGTCAGCACCACCACGTGACACTCCCTCTCTCCGCTCTGAGCGCTCGCCACCATCAGTGGCAGCACCATCTCCTCCAGGTACGACTCGAACTGCCGCCGTGCCCCGTCGTTCGACAGCTCGTGCATCAGTGCACCTGATTACAGGGAAAAAAATAAACAAACAAAAAAAAAAGGAATCATGTACAGGGTTCTTACACCTTTACCAACTTCAAATTCCAGCACTTTTCAAGCACTTTCAAGGTGCATTTTTATGCTTTTCCAGCACCTAACAACCGCGGT
>JAQMYL010000002.1:29424720-29437935 GCA_030014365.1 Clarias pachynema | reverse complement strand
CAAAGGCCCCCCCCCCCCCCCCTCCTCCGGAATACTGGATCAGTGCCATCTCGACATCAAAAGACTTGAATGTATTTTATAATTTCTTTGTCAAGAGGTTTGTCTTGTCTGTATTTGCGCTTAATTTAAAGTCCTTGCAATTAAAAATAAAGATGCGCTCACGGTAACCGTTCTGAGAACAGTTTATAATCAGAGACCTGGTTTAGAACTATGACTTCTGATGCGTTCTGATGTATTCTGCGTCACGGTGAGGAAGTACAGACTTATTAGCGACTCTTACATTCAACAATCATCGGTAAGGACTTGTGTAGAACGGCACGCTTACACCTTAAACAAAAATAAATAAAGCCTTAGTTTATACTTTACTAGACGTGCCTACGACTTCATTCGCGTGGAATTTAACTGCATACTCATAAGCTCGTAATTATTATTATTTTTTTTAAAGTACAGCGCCATCTGTTGAATTTTGGAATGAACTAAAATTTTTACGTGTTACTGCAAGGCGTGAGATCGCGTTTATTAAATAGATTTCAATTGCACACTTCATGAGAGTATTTATTTATTTATTTTTTTTTTATTTATGTACAGCGCCTGTTGAATCTGTTGAATTTTGAGGTGAACTAACGGTCGAATTTTTCTTTTTTTTATGACATGAGGGTGTTTTCCATTTTAAGTTTTAAAGTAGCACATCTTCTCTTCCCGTGGGCCGATTACGATGAAACAAAGCCTATATGTTACCTCAAGCTCAGCCAGATAAACTTGTCAAAACCCTATTAAAATTTGTTTAGTAGTTTTTACGTGATGTGTGCACAAACAGACAGACAAACAGAACAGACAGACGGGCGAAAATTCCAAAACCATCTTGATGTGTTCTATTACTCCTCTTACGTCACCACAAATAATTTTTCCGCAAATAACTTCGAATGTACAGACACGCCCACTTTACAGTTTCATTATATGTGTAGATAGATTATCTCAACTCTAACCGAAATGGAAATAATTTTCATCTTAGCGAATAAAAGAAAATCTGCAGTTTTGTTCTAGTCGCATTTTTTTTTTTCTTCATAGATATCGGTTCATGTGCAGCGTTCCAGCATCGGTATCTGAATCAGAAATGAAAAAGTGTTGTCTCTAATGTGAGCGGTTCACCGAGGCTGTTCCAATTAGCATCTGAATGCAGAGTCGATAACGAGATCGTACGGAAACGAGCATAAATTAACACCCGGCTCGATGGCGATGGTGGCCGCTGACCCTTATCTGCCTCGCGCGCCAGAAACTATTGACCCACTTCCGTTCACTCCAGGAGCCGTCAGTCAATCAGTCTCTCTCTCACACACACACACACTCTCTCACACAGATACCCGACACGCTGTGTTAACAATCCGATCCGCCCATCTTCTTTGCACATCGAGGAAAAGATTTTTTTTAAATCGACGCTCGTTAAATACTCACTCAGATCTCTGCACTTGATGGTGCTGTAGTCGAAAGAGATGCAGAGGTAGTCACATGCCTCCCTCAGCTCGGGAATAGAGATCCCATCGGGGCAGCGGATTATCCCTGATTTGTAATAATCCTGCCGTGAAGAGAGAGAGAGAGAGAGAGAGAGAGAGAGAGAGAGAGAGAGAGAATGAGTGAGAGATGCAGGAGAACAACAAACCGGCAGCCATTACTGCAGCGGCTCTGCAAAAACACAAACACACACACACACACACACACACACACACACACACACACACACAAATACCTCGCCAGCTACACGGCCCTGACCAGCTGGTATAATTAAATCCTGCCCGGTGTGAAGCGCGTCGCTGAACCACGCTCTGCTTTTCAAAAGGCAGCGGATGCCTCTCTGAGCGCGTCACACATCCGGGGTTTTATCCTCTGGTGAGAGAAGTGTTTTTTTTAACGTCGCCATCCAAAGGATCTAATCATACTGCTATGGTGATAAAATCCTCCCTGCGACGCCTGGGCCTTAAATAAAAAGCTCAGTAACGACTAAATGCTGTTCCGTAATATCCAGGAAAGCCTGACTAATACTGAATGACAACAGTGGAGCTGATGAAAGGAAGAGAGAGAGAGAGAGAGAGCAGTTATCCTCTTGCACGCTCTCTCTCTCTCTCTCTGCTCCAGACTCACACAATCCACAAAGAAAAATCCACCACTAACAAATTCAAAGGTACTTTTAATAAAATAATAAAAGTAAATAATCAAATACAGGTCGTCCCCGACTTACCAACAAGTTCCATTCCTAGAACGCGTTCGTAAGTCAGATTTGTTCTTTAGTCTGACAAAGTAAGTCTTATACACGAATATACAATGTAAGGCAATCCAATCCGCTTAACATCTCTGTCCCCTTTCCCCACACTGCCATCATGTGGCCAAAAGCTGTAACTACGCCTAAGGAAATGAATCTCACAGTACAAGGAAATGCAGGTGTTGTCTCTGCGCCTTTAAATCGTGTTTTGTCTCAGAGCTGTTTTCCACAGGGCCTCCGAGTGGCACAGAGGTACTTAGTGCTCCCACATTAATCACGGCTCTACAGCCAAGCAGGGGCGTCTGTGAGCTCACGCAAGCGGAAGGAGCGGATAGCGCTGTCCTCAGAGTGTGTTACTCCTCCCCCAACGGTGCGTGAGCGAGCAGTTCGAAAAGATGCGGCCGGCTGGCGTCACGTGGTTCGGAGGAAACACGTGATAGTCTTCGGCCCTCCCGACTGAGTGGTAGTAGTAGACTTAATGTGGGAGCCCCCTAGTGACGGGGAGGAATTGGACACGACTAAATTAGGGAGAAAATCGGGGGAAAACTGCTCTAAAGAGACGGTACATTCACACGCTCTAGTGACACTGAAGTCTCAGTGAAGATTTAACTGTTCATAGACGAGACTGAATTCTTGTAACCAATCATTGTGAGGAAGGCTAGTTTGGTCAGAAAAAAATAGGAATTACAACAAACCTCACCTATTGACAAAGAAATTGACAATTTATGAAGAAATAAATGAGGAACAGTTCTAAAAAAACAACCAACTGATTATAGATGTAACTTCTGAAACTGTCTAGCAGTGACTCTTCTCACACTGACCTGGATAAACCCCCCCTCCCCCGTCCGCTCAAGGGTCGAGCATTGGGAAATTTCATAAAAAGTTTATATCCTGAAGTATTTTTGTTCTTCTACAATGTAAAAAAGTGATTTGTTAGCGAGTGGAACTGTCTCAACTCGAATTAATCTGAATTTTCTTATTATATGATTTATATAAACACACACACACACTGTATGTACACACACACGCACACATACACTGTATATTATATATAAATAAGAAACTAAATATAAAATCATTACACTTATTTCTAGACAAATTTCACAATTTCTTTTAAAGCGTAAACTTCTTGTTCTGTTCTATAATTTTTCTAGATTTAAGCATTTATTTAATGAAAATAACTATCTGACAAAATAAGTAGAAATTTACACTT
Source organism: Clarias pachynema (assembly GCA_030014365.1). Classification (NCBI taxonomy): domain Eukaryota; kingdom Metazoa; phylum Chordata; class Actinopteri; order Siluriformes; family Clariidae; genus Clarias; species Clarias pachynema. The sequence continues at coordinate 29,434,468 of JAQMYL010000002.1, read as the reverse complement.
GTCTAGAAATAAGCATAATGAGATTATAACTAGTTTGTTGTAATCATATATTAAGAAGATTCTGATAAATTCAACCACAGTCGAGATCGTTCCACTGGCTAATGTTACTTTCTGCAGTGTAGAAGAACAAAAATACTTCACGATACAAACTTTTGTGAAATTTCACAAAGCGCCAAGTTCCACTTGTTATCTTATCACTTTTAGTAGTGTACATATTTTTGTGTTTGTCCCTTTAGAGCTTCCATACAATCACAAAAATTATTCTAAACAAAAAACCACCACCACCAAGAGATCCTTCATAACATCAGAACCTGCGAAGTCGAGAGGAAACGCGAGCGCTCAGATGCGACTGAACCGCGGAACCTTCTGTACCGAATCTCGAATACTGCAGTTGAATTTAAAACCTAATCAATAATCTCTAAATGCAGCTCGTCTGTGATATATAAACCTCGTATAAGGGAAGGTTTTTCTGAAGCGCGGTGCTCTCACCAGGATGGCTCTGAACACGGTGGAGCTGATGCCCTCGGCCACCTCGTACTCGCCCTTCTCGTTGGGCCGGGTGAAGTTGTACTCCCTGCCGGCTCCGAACATCCTAAAACACACACAGAGGGTACACAGTGCAATTCAGTTCTGTTTAAAATACACCGTTAATGCTGACCGGCTCGGCTCGGCTCAGCAGATCCACAAAATGAACACACAATATTAGTGTTAACTATAAACTGTTAATAAGTGTTTATATTAATGTTTAATGTGACGGAACTCCAACAAAACAAATGTGCTCTCGTTCTTCCTTACGTTACAACCGTTCCCTCACCTCGTTATACAATGAGATGGAACGTTTTCAGACCCTTTAAAGCTTTCCACATTTTTTTTATGCCTTACACTCAACTTAAAATGTTTTTTTCTCCCCTGTCAATCTACACACAATCCCTTACAATTACAAAGTAAAAAACAGATGTTGAGTGTTGTGTATTGTAATATATTACAAATAAAGACATATCCTATTTCCCAGTGATGGGTTCTTGATTAAAGCACCCTTGGCGGCAGTGACGGCCTCGAGTCACTTTCTTGCGAATGATGCCGCTACAAACTTTCGGAAGATTCTTCTGTTACCCTCGGGAGAATCATTCAGGTTTAACCAGGATGAACGTGCAGGGTCAGTGCACAGAGGTGTTTGGGTTCTATTAGGTCCGGGGTCCAGACTCAGGCCGGGCCGCTCTAGGACTTATACAGAGTTGTTCTGAAGCCACTCCTGCGTTTTCCTGGCGTTATGCTTCAGCTCGTTGTCTTATTGAACTGTAAACCTTCATCCCAGCCTGAGAGCCTGAGCACTCTGGAAAAGGTTTTCACTCAGGATAGCTCTTTATTTTTATCTGCATCAATTTTCCCACTATACTCGCAGTCACAGTCCCGGAAACAGCATGATGCTGCCACCACCGTGTCTGACTGTTGGGAGGGATTTAATAAGGTGCTGTGCAGTGCCTGATTTCCTGATTCCAAATACAATCGACTTCGATACCAAAATCGTTTTCTTTGGTATCAGTACTGTAGGGTAAATACAGTAACACCACAGAGGCCTGATTGACATGGAGAGCCGCAGTAATGGTTGTCCTTCTGTAAGTCACTCCCGGATACTCAGGATCTTATTTATACTGACCCTTATGTTCCTGCTTCTCTCTTCATCCTCGATTACTCAGTTTGGTTGGGAGACCAGATCTGTGTAGACTGTTGGTTGTTCCACATCTCCTCCGTCTGAGAACGATGGATGCTACCGGTTACTGCTCTTGGGTATCCTTCCCCAGATCTGATACAGATGATTCTCTCGACCTCATGGATTTGTTTTTCGCTCCGACACACTAAACACCATCTTCTGTGAGACCTCATTTAGACAGGTACGTGTCTTTCCTAATTACATCCGATAAAGTCAATTAGTCACAGCTGGACTCCAGAAAGGGTCCAGAAAGGGTCTGAATACTTGAGTACATGGGATATTTCTGTCTTTATTTTTGAATTAATTAATAACAAACGAGAGGTCGGAAACCCAAACGAGTGAGGATTTTTCTTGCCAAATTCCATAAAATAAGAATCGCAATCCGGGTCCAAACAGCAACTACTGTAGGTTTGGTCAAATCTCAAATATATGGTTCCCTAGTACTCTCTGCACTCTACATGCCAAAATCATAAAACATTACTCTTACTTATTAACATAATCATTCAGGAAACTTCTGTTTAATAGAAAAACTGGAACTCGAACTGATTCAACACCGACCTGCCGAGCATGGTGTTGGGCTGAGCGGTGAAGACCGTGGGGTCGACGACGAAGCGCGTGTTGTCCACGATGAGCGTCACCCTCTCGGCCGTCCTCACGCTCCGAGAGCCCTCCTTCGCGTTCTCGTGCACGTAGATCATGTCGGAGCTGTGAGGTTTCCCGTGGAGATCCGCGCAGAAGGGGCTGGAGACTTTCTGAGGCCTGGGACTCGCCGACCTTGACCAAGACCCCGCCTCTCTCTCTCGATCTGGCACGGCATGATGAGATACGTTAGAGTGTACAGTATATACACAGAAAGGTGTGTAAGACAAGTGGATGAAGTGGAAACAGCACGTATATCGTGATATATGGAGAGATTTATATTATTGGTCTGAATATGTTATCGTTTCTATAGAAACAACTCTTTGTGTAATATTTCATTTCAGGACATGCTGTAACTGCAGTACAGCGGTACCTCGACATACGAATGAATTTTCACCTTATAAAGCAATATTTTGCAAGAAATTTACCTCAGCATATGTAGTATTTTCGGCATAAGAGCAAACGAACGCTCTTTAGCAAGAAGGAAAAAAATCCACTTTCAGTTTCGGTGATGGGGGGAATCATACATTAAGGTTAAGTGAGGTTTAATGTCTATTTATTTCAATTCTACCTCATTTACATGTTTTTTTCTAAATGCTTTAATTGTTTTACATCCAAAAAATATGATAGCATTGAAAATTGGTAATATTGGTAATATTGGTAATATTTTCGGGTGGCTGGAACAAATGATCTGCACTTACATTATTTCCTATTGGAAAATGCGTTTCACAGTACGACATTTCACCTTAAGAACTCGCCTCAGGAACAGAACGCATTAAATCCGTATGCCGAGGTACCACTGTATCGATAATTTCCTTATTTATTAATAATAATTTGCTATAAGATGGTCTGTATTACCAAAAGGTATACTGTATATAAAAGTTATAAAAAAATTTACTGTAAGTGTACAAGAATATCCACCCAAGCATCCACCTGGGATAAAAATCCGCTGATCCTGAGGAGCCACTGCTTTGGTTTTAGACTCGAGATTAAAACACTCGTGATTAACAGAGGTGTGGTGCGGTGTTGTTTCTCACCACTGAGCTGCTGACGTGTGGGTGAGGTGACGTTCCTGATGCAGGGCGTGAGCTGGCCCTCGACCCGTTCGTGAGACGAGTCCCTGGAGCGATCTCCGGAGCGACGCCTCTCCCTGCAGTGCTCGGCCCCGTGCAAACTCATCCTCGCCACGCCGCTGAGCAGCTGAGAACCGCGCAGCCGACTGCCGCTGCTGGGGTGAAACACGCGAGAACGTGAGACACGTGCACCGAATGTTCACTTGTTTTTAAGTCTTTGACATTTTAAACACTACGACCAGGCTGTCTCTGCTCAGTTCTTGATTCTGATTGGTCAGAGAGTTGTGGCTTGTACACATCCTCTCGGGATAATAATAAACAGATGTGAAACGTTGTTACCTGAAGGAAATGTTAACAATATATGCAAATATTGGGTTTGATAAGGTTTTCAGAAATTTAAAATTTTTATTTAATGCTTATGTAAGGAGTCTCCAGTGTCAGTTAGAGTAACGTTCAGGGCAAACACGTAAAATAAGCATCCTCAGTGATCCAAAGTGTTTTATTCACTGTTTTATTCATATTAACTTAAAACCGTGTTAATTCCTTAAAACAAAATCTAAACCAACTTAAAAAATAAAAAAAAAAGCTCTTCAGCTGTGCTTTTAAAGCGCCATTCTTTTACTTAGAACTTTAAAACTAAATTTGGATTTACTTGTTTTGGATTGACACAATTGGATTAATCAAAAGTGTCGACAGAATGAAACAAGTTCCTCACAGAAGTAGAAGAATTACAGTCGAATAAAATATGTTTAAAGAACATAAAGGGTTTAACTTTGTCTGCTTGCACAGTAAAACCGCGACTTCCTTGTTTCTCTTCAAATATCTTCTCTCTCAAATACCTCAATCTGAGTTTTTTCAGGATCCAGGGAGGGGACACAGACCCCCAAAATGATCCCTGTAGCCTTAGTGAAAGTGAAGCTTTTGGCAAGGATGACAAACCATGCCCTTAAAAAAGTCGTTCTAACACAAATAATGATGCTGTAAAGTAAGAAAAGTGGCAAAAAAAAAAAAAAAAAAGGCCAAGAGCAAACCAGATCTTTCGATAGGAGAGAATTTGCTCCTGAAAGCAACCACACCTTGTTCGCGGAGCACGTATCCTTTTAATAAAATGTCTCTCCATCTTCAGGGATTGCATTACCCGATATGATGACGCTGAAGAAAAGCCTCAGGGCGCGCAAGAGAGAGAGAGAGAGAGAGAGAGAGAGAGAGAGAATGAGACGAATCATGCTGGTGTTGTGGTTTGAGCTTCATCATCCTCACACAGAGTGATGATACGCAATACGTTCTGCCCTGGACGTACAGGCCTGCCGCAAACCCAGTGGAGCGTTTACATTCTCCCCCTCAGGGTTAAATAAGTGATGAATCAGCTGAAAATAGTGCTTGTGTTAGTTAGAAGTCTTTGTAAGCTCTGTAAAGATGGATAGCTTCCTCTCAGGCCGAACGCTACCCAACCTCACAGGGAGCCAACGGCTAGAAATTTAAAGCAAGACACACAAACTAGCAACTACTAATTTGGTGTCGGGGCGAGACAGCACAAGTACACACAATGGACACGGTAACAGAGAGAGAGAGAGAGAGAGAGAGAGAGAGAGAGAGAGCACACACCTTACAAAGTAACATATGACTGAATCTAGCCAAGATTATCAATAATATCAATAATTCAAAATTATTTTACAACAAATCAAACATAAAATGATTAATCTATTAATTCGATTCTGGTACAACGTTACAAAAATATCTATACTAAAATTTCTTGTTCAATTGCTAGAGAACTTTGCTTATTTTACGAAAGAAATCCTAAAACTAGCAAAATTATCTGAAACTTTTTACTTAATATTTATTCCTAATAAAATATTGACTAATATTTTACTCAAATTTTATTAGGAAAAAAAGGTTAATAATCTTATATTTGTTTTTGTTTGTTTTAAACTTATTCTAACAAAGTATAGACAAATTTAACTACATTAAAACTTGTTATATAAGACATAATGTTTTGTTTTTTGTTTGTTTTGCAGTGCAGGTGAACCCGGATGATGTCGTTTCTTTTAGAGGTCAGGAATCTGTCTTTAGGTTATTAAAAGACGATAATCAAATTAAAATTCATGATACGTGAAGCTACATCGAATCGTAGCGGATTTATCGGTCCAGTCGAACATTGAATCAAATTATTTACGATATCAGATTCATCAGTATCAGTTCATCCAATATTAAATTGTTACCGTAAGAACTTTTTTTTGGTACTTTATTAGATTCAGTAGTGTGATCCAAGTATCGGATTGTTCCCGTAAGAAGTGGAATAATAGCCACCGTATCAGATTCACCGGCATCGTCCGGCATCAAACTTTTCCTGAAGGATTGGTTTCAGTGTTCATGTCTAGAGTTCTGCAAGTTAATCGATCTTTTTTTGAAGGTCAGTTTTTAAACAGAAATGATTCACACTTTTTAAAATTATTTAGACAAACTTACAACCATTAAATGATCTAAAATTGATGAATTTCTTGAAACAGCTTTTGCAAAATGGTCTCGTTTTCTTCTTTTCTACTTCTTTATAAAGAAACAATACTGCCACCTACTGGACTGGGACTAAAGTGTGGCACAGAAGGTTGTCAGTATTAAAATTATTATCGCTTCATATGCGACATGACATTTAAACAATCAGTAGTTTCATAGTTTAATACTTTAAAGACGTTAAAGAAATATGGCTGCTCGAGACAAATCTAACACTAAACTTCAGTGCTGATTAACTAAATCGAATTTAAAAATACAAAGCCAGAAAAAAAGGCAAATGGAATCGACATGAGTCACAGCGCTAATTTTTCTTTCTTTTTTTTTTTTTTTTTTTTTAAATATCCAGTCATTGGATTTCAGATTAATTAGTAATGTTGATTATTGACTTGTTGCCTGAGGTCTTTAAAATTTATTGTATTGTATCTGATTTGGTTCATTGCCTTCATTTTATTATCAGAAGAAGAAATATTGTAGTAATAATAAAAATAAAAATTAGTTCACCTAGAAAACAAAATTTCATCATAAATAAAGTGCGAGATGTTTCATGAAATATCGACTCGAGTCCTAAACCAAAGTTATTTCCTCAACCCATGACTTGATAACTCCTGATCCACAGCATCGTGTTTCTTAGTTAGCGAGACAACAAAATACTGAAAACTAGGAATAACAAAAACTATTAATTTTTGGATTGCTCTGAACAAAATCGATCCCTCTGTTCCGGCTCGAGGGTTCCACACCCTGCACTTTAGTTTGAGTCTGAAATATAAGAACGGTTAATAAATGTTCTGTACGTATATTGTAGCCTGCACTGAGTCTTCACTTAGAACAATAAAATCAATAGAGTGCATTTAACCAGAAATGTCCATTTGTTTATTTATTTTTAATGTTTTAAACATTCTCATACTGTGAGGAATTTTAGGAAACATTTTGATTTTCCTGCTGTTTGGTTTCACCTTGCTCAAAAACCTGGCTATAAAAGGTCAAATCATGTGATTAATCCTGGACGGGAATTAAGATGTGGTTTAAAAGTAAAGCCTAAATATTTTTAGTTAAATTTTTATGCAAGTTCTATGCTGTATGATGTTTTGAATTTGTGAATCTACTTCTAATAATAATAAAAATAATAATTTTGAAAGTGAACTGAAACAGGAATTTCGACACACAAAATGTTTTGTCAGTAAGACACGGCGCATTAAAAATGTCATATGATCAAGAACGCAGAATAATAATTTTATGTTTAGTGATCTGAAGGAGAGTTATCGTATATCTTAAACACAGAAGTTCCCAAATTGCCCGTAGTGAATGAGTGCGTGTGTGTGTATTTGCCCTGTGATGGATTGGCACCCTGTACCCTGCCTCATGCCCTAAGCCTCCTGTGATAGGCTCCAGGTCTCCGCGACCCTGAATGCAGGATAAAGCGGTATAGACGATGAGTGAGTGAGACTCACGGGACTCTCGGGACACCTGACCGACCCAGACTAGCTGTCTGATAAATATATGAAGGTGCTTTAGTTCGGACGCTTCGTGCTCCCTCTATTGTTCCTCTTTCCACAAGGTGTCACACAGACACACACAGACACACACTAACAGCATCAGGTATCCTCCAGTGAAAGGTGCTCTGTGTGTGTGTGAGAGAGAGAGACTTAAAAAAAAAAAAATAAATAAAAAAAAAAAAACAGATCTGACATTAAATAATACATGCCTTTAAAGCCAGGTAATGGGGTGCCATTATTTATGTCACAACCCCTTCTTCTATCTTTGTGTGTCCGATAGAAAGAGAAAGAGAGAGCGCGAGCGCGAAAGCGAGCGCGAGAATGAGAGAGAGAGTGCGCGAGAGGTGTACAATAGCAACACAGCTCCTTTGTTCTCCTTACCGGCGCGGCGTCTCGCGCGGCTCTGTGAAGACAAAGCAGCGCGGCAGGATGTGAGTGATGTGCGGGACGACGTGCAGGATGCACGCGCAGAGCAGCGCGTGTGCACCTTCACCGCACGCAGGCTTTCGGCACGACTCCGCATCCTCGGGCATTCCTGTCCGACTCCAACTCCAGCATCGTTCCCGACCGAGCGAGGTTTTTCTTTCTCTGTGTGTGTGTGTGTTTGCTCCTATCTTTGTTTTCTTTTGTTTAGGTTGTGTGGCTGCTGCGTCGGGGCCGAGTCATTCACCGGAGGACGACAAGAACAAGGAGAAAAAGAAGGGGGGAGAGAGAGAGAGAGAGAGGGAGGGAGAGGGAGAGCGCGTGCGAGGCATGAATGGCTGCTCGGTGCCTTGCTGACGTAGCACGAGCGTTCTTTAAATAAAAAAAAAAGAAGAAGAAGAAAGGAAAAGACAGACAACACGTGCCACCGGAGAGTACGGTGACGGCTGATTCACTCGGCAGATGGATCGGAGCTTTTCTTACTGAATCGACTCGATTTTTTGATACGAGAATAAATTTGATGTGTCAGGACGTCATCACATCACAATTAGAGCCTGAATAAAAAAATTAAAAAAATACTTAAGCTATTTTGTTTTTAGTATTATTCTAAATTATTTTGTGTCCTTATAAGACACTCACGTGCCCCGCCCACTATGACAACTCAGCCATTTTAAACTTAAACCGGACTTCTAAAAATAAAATGTTAACGTTAGTCCGACTGAAATCGTACTAAACCAAACTGCTCACAGTTGGACTAATACAACCATATAAGGCGCGGTTGCGAGTCCAACCACTTCTCCGCGTATAATCTGGACAAACCCTGTGTCATCGCCATGTTGGCAGGAGTCGACTCTGCCTAAACATCGCTAATCCATAAAAGGGCAAATGGGTGGGAATGAGGCTGTTGTTTAGAACCCGACTGCGTAACCCGGGTACCTCCCACATCCTGCGTTTGATCGACCTTCTGTAAACGTTTATTTCTGTTGCAAACGCTGAGAATTTTAACACGGGGCACTACAGGGATCGACTCTCCAGCACCCAGTGGACATTACAGGAACTGAACGGTTTGGCACTTCCACGTTGGTTTAATTGTTTTTTTGTTTTTTTTTTAAACCGGTTTAGACAGAAAAACAGACCCGGTCCCCACAATGTGCTTTGTTCTGGAAGTTGAACCAAACGCATAACAGCGGAAAGAAGTCGCTAACTACGCGGTGATGTGGTCTGCCTTCTGATAAGACCATAACCGCGAGGGATAGCGTGTATGTCATTTGAACAAAAAGTAAAGCGTACAGCACTGTAAAGTTGCCCGTGTTTTCACCACATGATGTTCTACCAGGTTGCCGCTAGCTATCTTTTGTTGGTCACCGGGGAATACCATACCAACAGTTCAAAGGGGGCATAGCGCCACCTATCGTAGCGGTGTTGGACATATTTTTAGCAATAAATGCGCTTGGACAGTAGTCCGATTAAATGGCCAAGTAAAATGTACTTGATATAGTCCTTTCTGAATAAAGAACTTTAACGACGACATGTCTGGATTGTCTGTACAAGCTCACAGCGGTCGGTGTTACTATCACCAACAAAGACAATTCTAACAAATGTACATCTTTTCTTTATTTTACACCTGACCTTTGAACCGTGTGCATGGGAACAGATGCGCGGCGTCCAACTGATGAGGTCACTGATGGATGAAACTAAAGGAGGATTAATCTCTGGATGACCATTCTGTTCGAGTGTGTGGAGAAATGTAAGAATAACGAGTGGGCAGCGTGACAGACAAGTGATGAAACATTAGGGCTTATTGTAGTCGGCGAGACAAGACAGCGCAGACACACACACACACACACACACACACACACACACACACACACACACACACACACACACACACACACACACAC
>JAQMYL010000002.1:29379516-29392086 GCA_030014365.1 Clarias pachynema | reverse complement strand
TCATCCCTCCCCTCTGAGAGAGCTCGGCCAATCAGCTCTCTCTAGACCTCCGGCTGCGAGAGATTACAGCATCACCCGGGAACCAAACCAGCGATGGTAGGGCGAGCACTTTACCTCGGAGGCCTAAAAGCACTTTTTACACTAGCTATAAAAATAAAGTAAATTATTAATTGTATTTGTTAACTTATTTAAAGCTAATTTTGTTATCGCTAATTCTTTGCTAAAAATTTAACCCTGTTCCTAAGTCTACACAGTATTAAATTATTAAATGCAATTAAAATCATTTGAACAAATAAATAAATAAAAAAGATTTTCCTTAACAGTATTAAGTCAATACTGTAACTTTTTTTAAAATGAGTTTAAAAAATCAAATGGCACTGTACTTTACTTTCATTGCACTGTACTTGTACTTCATCACTGAATACCATTTTCTCATTTCTTTCAATCTTTTTATTACAACTTCTTATAAATACTGTTTTGCATTGACAAAATATCATTTGGTGTCTTAAGATCATAAAAATGTTTCAACTTAATATGCATCGAACAGAGACCTGAGACACACAAGAAGGAAAGAATCAAGGAGAATGAACTGAAAACGTACAGTGTAAAAGCATGCTACATAGTAGCAAAAAGATTCATTAATAAATACAATCATGATACAATCTTAAACCGATCAGCCATTACATTAGCACCCTGTAACATTAACATTGATTATCAGTTATATACCAGTACGCTGGTTACAGGATCATGGCCACCCAAGGCTCATTTATGTCCATGGGGTCCACAGATCAGCTAATGTATCATTAATGCCGTAAAAAAGTCAATGTCGGCTGTGACAGAATGGTATCGGAACACCCAGTGCATCACAGGTTTAAGGAACATGACAAAGATTTTAAAATGTTGACTCAAATTCTCCTGATCTCAATCTGATCGAGCATCTGTGGGATGTGTTGGAAAAACAAGTCTGATCCATAAAGGATCTTAAAGGATCTGCTGCTCCCCGTCTGCGGGGCCATACGCCACTGCACCCCCCCCCTCCCCCCAAGGAGGTCTTGTGGAGTCAGAGCTGATGGCCGACAACATATTGGGCTTAATGTTTTCAGGTTTTAATATTACGGCTGATCGGGGTATAATGGAGTAAATATTTGAGAGTCTGTGAGAATTATTTGTAGAACTCAAAGTGTAAATGTTGTCAATTTGCTGTTTTTGTTAAAGCCTTGGATACACTACAATGTTCTGTAAAATCCTAACAGATCAAACACTTTGTACGTTTTTTTTTTTTTTTTTAATGTTAAATAGAATTAAAACCTGTAAAAGTCTAGAGATCCCACATTAAGTAACTAAAACAAACCCGATGTCTCAAAAACCACTTCATCATCATTCAGACACGGCAAGGGTAAAAAAAAAAAAAAAAGAGCAAAACATGGCCTTGTCGCTGCGGAAACAGAGTAAAGAAATGAAAAATGTTATCCTGATTGTTATGGTAGTTTAGTGAATTGAATTGAACTCCTGCCACGATCCTCCGTTCTGGAGTTACACCGTCCTCACGTCCCTTCATTTTCATTATTACCTCCTGTCCTTGTGTCCTATTGATGTCTTCAGCTTTGAAATGTTGAGCTGAATAAATTACTAAAGCAGACTTCAAATAATAAATGATAACTTACACACTCCAACTTTTTTTTTCACTGCTCGTTTAAGATTCTTGTCACATTAGGCGAGATCTCAGTAAAATCTTGCCTGGATTCTGTGTGATGATGTTCATCCATCCATCCATCCATCCATCCATCCATTCATTCCCTATACCAGGTCCCGGGAAGCCTTGTGCCAATCCCAGGAGACTTTGGGCATGAGGTGGGCTACACCCTGGAGAGGGTGCCGATGCATGGCAGGACACACATGCAGACACACACACACACACACACAAACTCATACACACACTATGGGTAAGTTGAGAATGCCAATTAGTAGGGGTGCGAATCACCAGGGACGTCCCGGTACAATATTATCACCGTACCTCGGTGCTGATCTGATTTGTATTGTGATTCTGTAAGTATCACGATTTTATAAATGTCCCGATTTGATATAACATTTTTTTCAGATTTTGTTACAATTCTAATCAAGCTTAGCTAATAATTTGCTCATTTTAAGCAGTGCTGTGCTGTCTGAATAGTTCAGAGTGCGCCACCTGCTGGATCATAGAGGAATGGCAAGATTTTATCACTTGAAATGCAAACAAACATAAATTTTAAAAAATTTAAAAAAAAAATCAGTTCTGGAACCAGTGCGGCGATACATGTATTGCCACACAAAAACATCACGATACTTAACTAAATAGTTTTTTTTTACCATTTCTATCCATTAGCCCTCTCATCATGTCTATGAGAGGAAACCAGGGTACCCAGAGGGAATCCACCAAGCACGGAGAGAACAAGCAAACTCCATGCACGCAGGTCGGAATCGTATAAGATAAGACCCAATCATGGTCTGAAAATGCACTTTTTGTCACCTTTTTTTGTGGAACCATGACATTTATAAATCTTTTGATGATTACAGACCAACTACATTCACAATCTGAACACCGAGAATGCACCAACTATCAGCTTCATGTCTTTAACACAGATGCCAACGTGATAACAGATAAAATGGGATAACTAAATAAAATTAAATTAAAAAGAAAAAAACAAACAAACAATTGGACGGGTTTTAGTTAACACACTGCGGTGTAGTTTGTACACATGATTAGCATCCTCACAGCTATAGAGAGTTTCACTGCTGAACATCTAAATCGTTATATGCACTGCATATAAGTTAAAAATGTCCAAATAGAGCCTTTGGATATAAAGGCAGAGTTTCTTAGGGAACAAAAACAATCATCCTCATGTGCAGTCCCGCAGGTGTCACAGCGGCCCTCAGAGAGCTTCGGTAGTCAGTACGTTCGTTATCGTCCACTTCTGGGTCGCGCATGTCTGAAGGACGAGCTGGTAGCCGACCTCTACGCTCCTGCTCTGGACGAGCTCGAGACAATAGCCTGACTCCGTGTTCTGGATCGATCCTCCCTGTGAGTGAGAGAGAAACAAAGCGGGAGGAGATGTTAACATGCACGAACATCACTTCCTTATTACATTTACAGAATACCAAGGGATTAAACAAAGGACAAAATCAGACAGATTAACATGATGCATTTAAAACATGCCACTGTCAGGATGTCACTCGAGCTGCACCGATTGAAATGAGAGCGGTTTATAAAAGGAAAGCTGATATAATTACGATGGGTGTTCAAGTCAAACCGGGACTTGCGATGAAAAAGACTTCAAGCACCAACACCACATTAGAGGAACTCGGCTGGGAGTTATTGTCACATCCCCTGTACAGTCCTGACCTCACTCCAATCCATTCCCACATGTTTGGGTCATTAAAGGAGTTCCTGGGAGGCCAGAGCTTCATATGTGAAGTCTGATCATGGCTCAAGCGTACTGAGAAAACTTTCTACCGTGATGGTGTCCAAGCACTAATGAAACACCGCGATAAGTGCATTAGTGTATCAGGGGATTATATAGAGAAATACAGGGAGTTTGACTTGAATGTTGTTTGCAATTAACTGAAGCACCTTCGAGTTGAGTCTAAAAAAATAAAAAAAACAAGCCTGATGTATTGCGGTGACTTAAATAAAGTGACTCAGACAGAAAATACTTCATGGAAGAAGTTTGTTTCACTGAGCTTTACAGCTAAAGAACGAGGTCAAAAGTCAAATTCAACTGGAGCTTGAAGTCGTCCGGTGTTTAAATTAAAGGCTGAAAATCGATGAAAGCGGAAGCTTGAGATGAAACCTCTCCCTGATATGAAATTCAAAACCTGACACTGAGGTCCTTCTCCTGTTCAAACAAGGACAAACAGGCTTCATTTAAACCTGACGCTCTGTACTGTGGCTGATCGTTTGATCCATTTGAAAAGTGAACCGTTTCGCAAGTTTTGATTAGTTTGATACGTAGGTATGTGAAGGTGATGAGTTTCTCCTCTATGATTATGTGTCTTATACGATGATCTTTACAGAAGCCACACTTAGTTTGAAACTATTGTAATTGAAATTTTATACCTAGGAATGTGGCTTTATCGTCAGTATTGATGTTTAGAATCTGTCTAGACTTTGTGATAAGTAGATTTCATGCATCACGCAATTGAAGTGGGTGGAGCTAAAGAGAAAAAAAAACAAGCGAGGGGAAGAATGTTTGCCGTACAACTTCATGCTTCATGAGATATGGGTCTAAACTAGAGACAGCTCTCATCTATTACCCAGTATCAGCACGATGTGGAGTGAATAACGAGGATGGAAAGGATATCAGATCCTGTATCAAAGGGCAAAGATTGGAATCGGATTTGGAAAAAGTATTTAATTTTTTGAACTAAAAATGTTTAGAACTTAAAAATAGTTTAGAGATTTTTCTTTTATTATGATAAATTGTATTTCATTTACACTTTAAAGCTTCCAAACAGGATTAAATTATTATTATAATTTTTTTTATCATTGTACGGATGTTGAGACACTGTTAGCTTTGGGTTAATTTTGAAAGTTTGAATGACTTTGGTGAAATGACGTTGAAACAACGTTGACTACATGACGATAAGATAACGTTGAACAAACGTCCAAAGCACACTGTTTCAAAAATGATGTCATGAGCAGGATTCAAACTGCGGCGGGCGAATTGCATGTTTACCACTGGACCACTAGGGGGCATGCTGTTGATGCTTGTAAAGTGTATACAGAACAATGTGCACCACAAACACAATATTACAGTCAAGAGGCACCTCATGGTAATATTTCTGAAAGAAAATGAAAGTGAGAGCAATAGCACGACACTATGAGATGCGTCATGTGTTAGAATTTTAAGGGACCATGGATGTGCTCGGATGTGGTGTGAACGGATGTTAAACGGCATAAACGCTCCAAATAAATGTTCGAAGTTGAGGTTGTATTTGCAAGTTATGTTTGGTTTTTTCATTTAACGTTACCTCGAAATCATTTTATTAAAGTCATTCTAACTTTTCAAAAACAACATGCTTCAGATGATGGACGTCATCACATCCATAATGTCGTTACAACTATATTATAACATCTATAACATATTTTTTTAAAGAAAAAAACAGCAGGTGTTATCAATCTCAAGGCTTTAATATTAATATCAGAAGTAAAAAAAAATGCAAATGAATTATACTATCCATCTAGGAACCTCTGTAGTCCAACTAGGGACCGGGGAGGCCAGTGGTGACCAGTGTATTTGTCAACATACACTGGTCAAAATTGCATTTGGGAACTCACTCACTCATCATCTATACCGCTTTGTCCTGTATTCAGGGTCGCAGGGGGGCCTGGAGCCTATCCCAGGAGACTTAGAGCACAAGGTGGGGTACACCCTGGACAGGGTGCCAATCCATCGCAGGGCACACGCACACTACAATTTGGCAACATCAATTTACCTAACCTACATGTCTTTGGAATGTGGGAGGAAACCAGAGTACCCGGAGGAAACCCACCAAGCATGGGGAGAACATGCAAACTCCATGCACACAGAGACCGGAATCGAGCCCGGACCCTGGAGGTGCAAGGTGACAGTGCTAACCACTACACCACCATGCCGCCAATTTGGGAACACTAATTAGCATAATTTGCATGTCTTTGGACTGTGGGAGGAAACCAGAGAACCTGGAGGAAACCCACCAAGCAAAGGGGGTACACTACATGCACACAGACCCGACACAGGAATCGAACCCAGGACCTGGAGGTGCAAGGCTAATTATGCTAACCACTAAGCCACACTTCTGCCGAATTGTACTATTTTTAGCCTAAACATAAAATCCTGCACTACACTACTGCCACCATCTCTTTTCCCTCACTAGTTGGATGAAGTACTAGTTACACTTTATACGTTTTATATTTGTACAGGACTTGTTTAAAGGTAGTCCCTTGTTCCGGTTCGAGCACCTTCAGCACTTTCATTTTATGAATAATAAAGTGCTTGTACTGAACGCCTAAAAAAAAACGTCAATCGGATGCTGCAAACAGCCTAGAAAATCAATTCATATGGAGTATTTTAACTTGACACATCGATCAGGCTTCACCAAAGAACTGGCTGAATATTTGAAAGTTTGAGAGCACTTAAATAACAAGGTAATTTATGATTGACAGGTTCATTCACGCCCTGCCACGGAGACAGGAGCATCCCTGAAATGGTGAAAGGAGCGTTGGGAAATATTCACACTATGCACAGAGGACACGTGCTGCAAGACCTCTATTACAGACAAGATTTACATTTTCAGCGCGGCGGGGGGAGGGGATGGGGGGGGGGCGGGGGAGAAGAGCTGAAACTCTTATCCGCGTTCGTCACACGTTAGACAGATAAAAAGATGAAAGGCAGCCTGGAGGTAACACCTGCTCACACGGACACGGACTTACTTCCTAATAACGTCTGAACTGCTCTGAAACAAGAGGAGACTTTAATTAGAGCAGATGTGTTCAGAGACACCAGCGACAGGAAACAGGATAAAATCCAAAATCTTAATATCCAGCGGTTTAAACATCCGTGTCTGTTCCTTACTGAATTCTTCTCTGCACATAAATGCTGTAAGAAATATACAGGATTCCTCCGTACAGGAAACTCGAAAAAGGAAAACCTTTGGCCAGGTTTGGACGTTTACTAAGATTGATGAAGGCGGCGGTGTAATAATGAGCCGGCTCGGGGAAAAGCAGTGTTTAATGAGGCACCGGACTCGAGAAAAATAATGGTCTTTAACGTGCATTGGGTGCTGATGACCCTCTCGAATAAAAATAATGACTGCAGAGGACTGCAAAGTCTCACCGCTCACACCGACTCACGGACGCTGCATGTTTTAAAAATAAATTGCACTTCTTTAATCATAAGGGTTGGTGTAATAAGACGTAAGGTTAATTCTTACTCAAGTAATATTTGTATATTTAAAAATGTGTGGGGAAATTCTAACACTGAAAAAAAAATAACTCGCGCAATTTTAGACACGAAAGAAATTATTAGGATTACGTGACTGCTACAAGCTCTGTACTAAATTAATGAAAGTATATAAAGTAAATGTCTAAAACCCAAAACGTACGTTTCCCCCCCCCAAAAGAAATAACTGTTTAATTCAACAGCAATGTTCTCATAACTCTTCTATATAAAATGTACACATGTAGCGGAATATAGAAGATTATTTACTTTACTCTTATGTGATTTCTTAAATTGGATTAATTAAAACTATATTTAAACAATATCACACACGAGAGGGAGTGCTGTTGTGCTGGTTATCAGCACGGCTGTGATTAGTTCGTAGGCACGAAGGCGCAGCCCAAGTACAGAAAATATCACAGCAGGGCTAATATTCAGTACAACAGCACATACCGGCACATACCTAGACATCTGTATGATTTTTTCTTTTTTATGTTATTGATTTACAGTATCTTAAGAAAATAAGGTATGTGCACCTTTTTGTGCATTCCTGATGTGTTCAAGAAAATACGGCCCATTTGTCTCTCAAGTTTTGTAAAAGTTTATATGTTTACAAGTTACTTATTCATTCATTTATCTTCTATACCGCTTATCATGTACAGGGTTACGGGGGCCTGGAGTCCATTCCAGGAGATTTAGGGTTCAGGGTGGGGTACGTTTGGGAATGCCAATTAGCCTAATCTGCATGTCCTTGGACTGTGGGAGGAAACCGGAGTACCATGGAGGAAAAGCACGGGGAGAAAACATGCAAACTCCATGCACACAGACCTTAAAGCGGGAATCGAACCCTGACCCTGGTGGTGCAAGGTGACAATGCTAACCACTATGAAGAAATTTTATGTCTTCACTTTAAACTTTACTCAAAACTGCGGTATCATATACAGAGTGAGGCAAAAAATTTACACACACTTCAGGAAAAGAAAAATAGCATGATATATATTATATTAATATAATATTCATAATATCTTATTATCGTAATTTTACTGTATATATTAATATATAATGTATAGCAATAAATTACGTATTATTTATATTTATATACGTTTTTCTTTTCCTGAAGTGTGTACAGTATACATTTTTTGGTTGACTCCGTATATATAAGCCTATACATTATATTATAATGAACTTACAAGCTAATGGGTCCAACTTTTACTTCTAAACTTTTTACTTTTTCAAGCTCTTCTACGTCAAAGAAAAAAAAACGTTTTTAAAAATGACTTTTCATCCACTTGCCTTGTGGCCACGTCTCGCAGAATCACAAAAGTGTGAACCCTTATTCCTTCCGCCTTTGTTCTTTCGACGTCTCTAATACATACTCGCTGTGTCAGACAGATGTGTCAGAGCTGCTAACAAGAACATTCTAACAGGCAGCCAGAAAACAGAAAGCAGAATTTCCAAACCACTAAAACACTAGTGTGTGTGTGTGTGTGTGTGTCAGAGCATGAGACGACTCTTTTGTTCCTTTCAGATGTGAGTTGACGCAGGAGTCTGAGCTCAGATTAATTATAAGGAGAGGCTTTACTGAGCAAAGAGACCACAGGTGCGCTCACCTGTTTGTTATATACAGTATATGTGGATGAAGTACTTGTGCTCAGTGAAATGTCTTTTCTGACCCGTTGTCTCCTTTGAGTTGGTCGCCAGTTCCCATCCACCCCTTAAACCAGTCCTATTGTCCATTAGCTACCAGCAAGGTCACAAAGACTTTTTCTTTTTCTAAGACAAACCAATCACACCTTCTCGAACCCTTCCTTATGCTGTGTAACAGCTGGAAGAAAGCGCTGTTTGCCCTCTTCCACATACACGAGCTCTGAGATGCCTGAAACTAGCAAGTGTCATTGTGATTGACAGAGGAGTGAGACTAGGCCCCTCCCACACAGAAAGTGTGGGCATATTTTGCTCCCTCTGTGTGTTCAGACCACTAAAGCCTAGTTTCGCCAAAATCATAAATGCTACAGCTAGATATAAAATAATGCCGTCATGCGCACAATATCACATTAAAAATGTATTCTGGGATTCTGAGCAGACCTGAGTGAAGAGCCAGGAGAGCTTCATGTGCTTGTTCCCGGCGTAGCTGCACTCCAGCAGGCGCGGACGCCCGTTCACGTCGACCAGGCACTTGTTATCGTTGTCATCGATAGTTGGGCTCAAGACGCCGACGCGCAACTGCCCCGAGCTGGTGTAGTACACGTTCTGAAATGATATTATGAAGCATTTATTGAATCTACAGCTTAGAGCCACGAATACAGTACGCACAGAAAAGAAAGAAAATATGAGACAGAGATGCATTTTTTGGATTTGTTCCAGAAGGCATGAAATAAGCCACCCACGTCTAGAAAGGCTTTAATACAGACTGCGTAAGAAGCTTATAGTTTTATAAAGTGACAGCCGTTCTTAAGTATTTATTATTATTACGTCTTTTCTTACAGCACATAATACGCATGCAGTGTCTTCCGAGATTTGTACTTTTATACATTAATTATATATATATATATATATATAGGGCAGACCTGACTATTTTCTAGGAGAAATCTTCACGCAACATAAAAAG
Organism: Clarias pachynema; assembly: GCA_030014365.1. Taxonomy (NCBI): domain Eukaryota; kingdom Metazoa; phylum Chordata; class Actinopteri; order Siluriformes; family Clariidae; genus Clarias; species Clarias pachynema. The sequence goes on along the minus strand of JAQMYL010000002.1, from coordinate 29,382,525 downwards.
AAAAAAAAAAAACACTACTGGAGTTACATGACGAATTATTTCCTTTTGGCTGCACTTTAATAAAAAACGTTGCCACAGAGCTGTGTGCTGATTGAAAGCATCCTGTAAGGGAGAGACAGCGAGAAAAAGGAAAAAAACCCAAATCCTCCAGCATTTGCTGCGGGTTTGATCAGGATCAGTAACGCATGTGTCTTTGTCCTGCTAAGCCCAGAATCGATGCTAAGACTTTAATCCACAGCTCTGGTGGAAAATTAGGCCTTTTTGGACCACTTTGTGTGAATGTATTTTAGAGACACCTGTTCCGGCTGTGGAGGGGAAAGCTGTGTTGTCAGGTTGGCTAGATAAGTTTACATAAAACGTATCATACAGAAAATGTGTGCGGCCAAAGAAGCTACTTCGGAAGTTTTTGCAATCTCGCTTCCCTACAAAATTAAAAATTAAAGTTTCTAACTTTAGTTGTTTTGGAGAGATGATATGTGGCCCAAAAATGGCCATTTTCAGCGTTATACTATCTCGCTTCAAACAATAATCATTTAAAATGCTAATGATTCATATTTCTTTATGAGTATTGATACTAAAATTGGTGTAAGTTTCTAGAAGCATATGAACTGGAAAATTCTTGCTTAAATGAAAGCATTCCATGCAAAATTAAGATTTTTTTCGCAAAAAAAAATCTGTAGTGTCCGTAACCATGTCAAATTCATGCTGTAAAATCTTAACAATTTTGCATTTTAGAATAATACACTTTTTCAGGTTTATGTAATTTCATGTGAAATCTAAATTGGCCAAGTTTCATCTGAATGACAGTTAAGACCGGTGAAAGATTTGAATTCAAAAAAGTAACTGACACTACGGACATAAAAGGGCATGAAACTGTATTTAGCCACTGTATTTCTATTTACTGATTAAAAATATAAATGTGCAGCATATTTACAAAAAACGAAGCATGGATCGGGAGATAAGAAACATGAAATATTATGAAAAATGATGTTATATGATCCTATCTGTCCCTTAACTGACACCCCCTCAACAAGGAGCACAGAGTACTGGTTAAAGTAGAGTGTGGAACAGAATGTAGCCAAAGACTTGGTACAGTACGTCAGATGCGCAAACAGTAATTGTGTGAACTTGAGCATGTGAACTGGGAATTGGAGTCCATTATAGTCATCACGTTTGCGGTCTGAGGTACACTCCGGGAAATGGAGTCAGACATTTGGCAGGCATGCTTATGCAGAGCGACTTACAATTATCGAATTATACATCTGAGCAGCTTGGTGGTGCTGGGGTTTAAAAATGTGACTTTCCAATGAGCTGTCTTAACCACCGAGCGTGACAGAATGTTTCCTTTTTAACTATTCTTGGCTGGTTTATTCGTTTGTTCATTCACCAAAATTGGTTTAGAAGAGATTTTCTAGTCACAAAGATTATTTGTACTTTGGTTTTCTGTATTTTGTGTACCAATGCACCAAGCAGGCATGACATTAAAACCACCTGGGTTTTGTGTTCCCCTTGTGCCACCGGGGCAGCTCTGCCCCCCCTCGCAGGGTCTCAGCGGTGAACTTTCGTGTCTGGAATCAGGATGTTGCCGGTGGATTCTTGGGTGCTGTGGGTTGCGGGATGGGGCCTCCATGGGATGGCATCCCATGTGTGCCCTATCAGATTGGGATCTGTGAAGTTTGGCCTTGGGATCTTTGCCTGCTGGGCCCCATGTGAAGGGCTGGGGTGCAATGGTGCCTTTCTATTGTGGCCAGCATTGACTTTTGTCAGAGATTTGTGCTATATTGGCTTTTCTGTGGGATTAGACCGGACAGGCTAGCCTTTGGTCTCCATTAGTGAGCCTTGGAGGTCCATGATCCTATCACCAGTTTGCTGGAATATAGTGGTGTTCACCTGGAAGTGGTGTTGATGTCATAGCTAACTGGTGTAAATTGGACTTGTTGGTGTTAGCAGTAATTAAAAACAGTTTGAAAAATGTAATCAAAGGTTTCAAATGGTTACTTGAAATATCATCATCATTTAGGGTTATACAACCACTATTATCAAAATAACCACGGAAGGTACATCTCCACTAATCTTCACCAGGGAACACTGAGGCCGTCCTTACTAACAAAAAAATTCCATAACAGTTAAAAACTTTTTTTGTGCATTCTGTGTAAGGTAATCTGCAACGCAAAAACAGAGCCGGCCATGACGTCCCACAGTCATCAGTCTACAGGCTATACTGAAATAAACTCTTTATTATCACCCTCACTGTAGAAGAGAGTAATGCTGAAACTGATACTGCCTCTGCTGCAATATTTATGAGGATGGTTTTTCAGAGGTAAGCATCAAAGACACAAAGGTAAAAGGGAAAAAAAAGTGTGCTTACTAAAAATACAAAGAGTTATGTTAAGGAGCTGCTTTCTATATTCAGGTGCAGCACAGTTCCTGGTGAGAGCTCCCTGGTTTGACAGATCCGAGTCGATATTGATCTCGGGGTCGGGCGCGTTCTGTCATTCTCGCAGTAATACGCGAGAAATTTTCCAGCTATGACACGTTCAAATGTAGTCAATAACCAGGCTGTAAAAAGAGACGTTTGCACTTGACGTTTCCAATTTGAAACTTGAAAGGATAATTCAGAGGCAGAGCGACAACAGAAACTCCTTTAAGGCTGAAATAGTGTGTAAGGACTCCTGAGAAAGGGCACACGGTTAATGGATGCGTTTTATAAGTGTGCAGTTCATTAAATGTCCACTAGGACATACCGGCTCCAAAAGTGAGCCACTCCCCATGTTAAAAAAACCCTTACTTTACAACACTTTTGCAGGCAGGTAAAAAATAGATTTCTCATTCATGACACCTGTACGGGGATGAATTTTTATGTTTCTCGTCAGTTCAAAATTATATTAAGCCATAAATTATGCACATGTCAAACTGCTACCTGTCTGTAATTCATCATGTTAGCTAACCAGCTATCTGAAATCATGGTAGTTTAACTCGACACAGGATGATGTGTAGGGTCTGGATGAT
>JAQMYL010000002.1:29365880-29376627 GCA_030014365.1 Clarias pachynema | reverse complement strand
ATATAATTATTATTTTTTTTTGTAATTTATTTATTTATTTATTTAAAAAAAAATTTTTTTTAATTTAAATTAATTAATTAACTTTTTTTTTATGTATGGCCGGGGTGGGGCTAGGCTCAGGTGGGGCGGGTTGGTGCAGGAGTAGAAGGCGGGTTGGTGCGGGCGTAGGAGGCTCAGCATTTCTTGAATACAAGCATGTACTGTACATTTAGGCATTTGGCAGATGCAGAATGACTTACAAAAGTGCTGAGAAGTTTCCGTCATTAGATATATCCTTACACTGGTCACTAGGTTACTAACTACAAATACCATCAGTCTGATACTGTTTTAAAAAAATAATTTTTTTTTAAAGCAGAGGGCTTCCAAGGTAAAGCTTGGGAATCACTGGTATAATATATATTTACATCGAACGTTATGCAGCAACTTCAGAACAAATTTCGTTCTCTGTCTCATGAACACAAAAAAAAAATGCTGCTTGTCATGTTACAGAGAAACTGAAAAGCGTAAACTCCTCTGTCCTGAAGATGTTAGAAAAGTCAAAGTTAAAGTTTACACTTACGATACAGTATCTGGCAAACTTGACCTACAAAAGTGCTTTGAAGTTTCCATCAATAAAAAAATCCTTACACTGGCTCACTGATGTGACTGTACCATCAGTCAAACTCTTGGGAAGGTCTTCTTTTCTTTTCTTTCTTTCTTTCTTTCTGTCTTTTTTTCTTTGGGGGGGGGGGGGGGGGGTTAACCCAAATACCTAAGTAACAGATAGGTCTTTAGTCCTCATGTACAGATTTCCAGTGACTCGGCTGTACAAACATCTAAAGGAAGCTCGTTCCACCACCTACTGTAGGAGCCAGAACAGAAAACAGCCTGGATGCATGTCTTCCTCGATCCCTGAGAGACGCTGTGACCAGCTTCATCTCTGACTGTTACAAAACCCTGACACTGGAGATTCCTTCCATAATGTTAAATAAACATCTTCTTACAGAAAAGGTTAAATCTGTTTATTAGTGGTTAGTGCAGGTTGTTATACAAGTTCCCTAAAAATTAAATAATTCGAACGAGCACGTGATTTGCAGCTGGACTTCCGTAAGTTTTTAATGAGATGAATTTATTTTAAAAAATTTGATTTAAAACTTTAGTGGTACTGCAAAATAAAAAAAAAATGACATACATAAGAATAACAGATGGCAAAGGAAATTAAATGCACAGCTGACTAATGATGATGAAGAGGGATTCACTTATAATAAGGGCAGATTTAGTGTTAATGTGATCTGTGCAGAAGGCTGTGATTTCAAATCCCGTAAGACCCTAATGATCTACTCTCAGTGGTCTGCTTGTATTTGTTATTTTTTCTTAACTAAACTCAAACATATGAATAATGTGTTACTGTAGTTCACAAGAAAAGGCAGTTTATTACATTACTCTCAGACTGTGCAAAATGTTGCTGCAAAGCGTCAGCAGAAACGCTCCGGTATAAGACTTGGCACCGGTATGTCTCCTCCTTTGAGAGTACCTAGTTATGATGTTAGCAGATGTGAGCGTTTCTGCTAACCTGAACAAAATGCTAATGAACGGTGCAAACTCAGATGCTTCACGTCTTGCTGATATTTTTTATGTTTAGCGTACTAGTGGATCATCGCATCAGTATGAGTACAGAGAGAGAAAGAGACTTTTTATTTTCAGATTGATGATGATGATGATGATGATGATGTGGTGTGGATAAAGCATCAGGCCAGAATTAACTCCACCGTAATTAAAACCCATTAAATGGATAAAATCCATTTCATATTTTTATAATTCATTTTCAGATTATTACGCACGACAGACCTGAGCTCTCCGGATAAGCTGAAATTTATTTTTTTATAGTATTTTTGCTGATGCACGACCCGGCAGCATCACGCCTTCACGTGCAGCTTTTCTACAGCAACCTCCTGAGTCAAGGTTTATGCATTTAACATTAGGGAGGGTTTTTTTTTTTTTTCTTCCCTGCAAATTTTTCTGAAACACGCCAATCATCCGTTTCGCAGAAACGCTAGCACAGCATAACACAGAGCGATAAAGCTGCTCAGTCTTCACACCCAACACAATGGAGGGGAAAAAGCACCACATGACATGCAATTAAAGATTTTTCCATGAAACTACAGTATGAAGAAGAGGAGGATGCTGAGTCGTTTCTTTTATTGTTGGTCCGAATAACAGACTGCAGATTATTTAAAGGGCACGAAATACACAAACGAGATTTACGCCCACATTCAGCCACTTTTGGAAGGAAGCTTTTATTTCAACTGACTTATGAGTGAGACAGAATTACAGTCAGAGTCGCAGTATCGAATCTTAAAGACTTTATTTACGGGCCGAGAGTCATAGTAGTAACAATAACAACACTATATACTGCAGTCTCGCGCAAATTACAGTAATTAGCATTTTCTCCAGCAGCAGCTCTGACAATAGTGCAGCTGCAAATCACGGGTTTATATTAACCGTGCCTTATGGTTTCTATAGTAACAGCTCATATATAAGGAGTTGTACAGTACGCCCGATCCTTCACGTCTCCAACGTTCGATCCAAGACTGTGATTTTTTTTTTTCTTTAAGAAGATGTTTATTTAGAATGTATGGAAGGAGTCTCCAGTGTCAGCGCTTTGCAATAATCTTCAGGACAGAAGGGTTAACAGTTTCCCCATTTATTACTAACATGAAAAGTTTTGCCTTTTTTTATAAGCGCAAACAAGGACTAACCGGAGACTCACTTACTGTACTTATTCTAAACAAACACCTTCAAACAGGCATGAATCGAACCCTTGACTCTGGAGGTGCGAGGCCACCATGCTAACTCACTACACCACTTTATCACCCACAGTATAATTAAACAGCTAAAATAAATATCTAATATAAATATAACGTATATACAGTGGTACCTCAGCCCCACCACATGATTTGTTTGCCTTAAGAAGTGAAATTTGCCTCTGTATACTAAGCATTTTCAGCATACAATCAAACAAACCTAGCTGAAATGAACGCTGGCTAAGTTGCGTGTACGTCTGCGAGCTGTTTAAAGCTTGTTTGCATTAGTAGAAAACCAAGCAAAGTGAGTTTACATTGTTTTTGTGTGTGTGCATTTTGTGCAAAAACATCCACGGGTCCCAGGAATGTTAGCAAGAAGAAACGGGAGTCGCGTTCAATTTGGTTTTTAAAGCAGCCGTGCCAAGAGGAATCATAAATTAAATTTAAGTGAGGTTTAATGTCTATTTATCTCATATTTTACTTAATTTACATGTCGTTTTCTAAATATTTTGGATTGTTTTTAATATACAAAACCATGATTATAGTGTTGGAAATCAGTAATATTGGTAATAACTTTGGGTGGCTGGAATTGATTATCTTATTCCATACATTATTTCCTATGGGAACATGCGTTTCACATTACTAACTGATTTGCTTTCCTGCTGTTTTGTGAAAAAGTCATAAATAAACGATGCAATGATAAAAGCAATTATAGTGCTATATTAAAAATCTATTTATCCAAGTAAGAAATAACACACTTGAAAGTGTATTAAAGGAAAATAATGAACAACACAAAGTGGAGTAGTTTTTATTATTATTATTATTATGATTATTATAGAATGACTCATCAGGAACTGAATAGGGGGTTAAATTAGGAGGCGAGTATTTAAGGTCCTGAACTCGCCTCCTACAATAATTTAATTTAATAATTTAATAATTTAATAATTTAAATTGAATCTATTCGATTCGTATACAGAGGTTTCACTGTATATATAAATTAGAGAAGCTATTTCATACGTTTTTCTTAACTGACAGTCGAACACGTTATCTTTATGTTTTATTTAAACAGTTCTAGCAGCACAATTCCGTGTCTCCCCACACACTGATTTATTTCTAGACGTCTGCCTCAGTATCAACGCTGGCCTCCACATATTCATTTTGTATTTTTTTTATTATTTAAAATGGATAAAATCTTATTTAATTGCACACAGAGCATTGATTTGCTCACACATCACATCTGTAGCTGCGCTTTCCGGTATCACTCAAATGTACAATGTCTTCCCTTTTGAGTCTCTCAACGTTTCTTCATCATGGCACTTCAGGGAGTTTTTCTTTGGCACTGTCACCTCTAGCTTTCTCATTATGGAGCCATTGATAAAGCTATGCATTTATAAATCTGTACATTTCTTTAATTTAACTATAAATATACAGTATAAATGATGTGCAAAAGTTTTGAGCCAGCCCTCATTTCATCATATTGTGCTTCCAAAGAGCAAGACTTTCTTTGATGTTTTTTATGAAGTCTTGAGGAACAGTTCTCCAGGCTTCATGAAGGCTTTCATTTTCAATTCAGTCCCTGTACCTGAGCAGGTTCACAGGAATGTTTTTGTGTTTGTTAAGCCACACAGTGACCTTGAAACCCATTCAAGCATAAAAAGCATCTAACTTATGGCATGAACCAGTGAGAAACAGGTGATCAGGCCGGTGATTTATAGTTATTTATAGTAGTTATACTGCTGATTCTGACTGCTGAGTGGTTGGAACGGATGAGTGGGGAAATGAGGTCGCTGCTGAGGCTGTTACATAAACAATCCATCTATAAATTGTATCTTTAGGCACATTGCAGCCTGTTGTAGTAAAACATTTGCTCCAATTTCTTTCATTTAATCAATATCATTTCATTTCATTTCATTTAATATGAAAACATGAAGAAGCTCAAGCCTTTTACACACTACTGAACATCTGGAATTTTTAGTCCTGTAAACCATTCTCCATGCAATTGAACTGAAGTGAATTGAAGGTTTATAAAGCGGCACGATGGCGTAGTGGTTAGCACGTACTGTACAGTAGGTCGAGGGTTCAAGTCCCACCTCGGGGGCTCTGTGTGTGTGGAGTTTTCATGTTCCCCCCATGCTTGGTGGGTTTCCTCCGCGTACTCTGGTTTCCTCCCACAGTCCAAACACACGCAGATTAGGCTATTTAGAGTTTTTACATTGCCGTAGTGTGTGTGTATATGTGTGAGTGTGTATGTGAGTGGTCGTGTGTATACTTGTGCCCTGCAATGAACTGGCACCCCGTGCAGGGTATACCCCGCCTAGTGCACCAAGTCCCCTTGAATAGACCTCCCACGACCCTAAACAGGATAAGCTGTGAGAGTGAGAATGAACATTACTCATTTTTATTAATATAAAAACATGGACACCACTCAGTGGACACCATGGTACAGTCACTCACGGACACCACTGTCATGAGGAAGAGGAGAGCGGGAGCGCTAACCTGAGGCGTCATGCCGTGACACAGGTACAGGGTGGGGATGTTGTCCAAGTCTGGCCCCTGATCCACGCACAGGTCCGGCCTTAAGCTATTCCTCAGCTGTAGCATGCAGAACAGTTTAAAAAAAGATGAGAAAGAATTATATTATGCATTCAGAATGTGCTTTACTTTATTCGCTCTGCTTGCTAATGGACGCTACGCTTTCCTGTACACCCTGCAGCTCAGCTCGTCTATGTCCATAACGCAGAGCTCTAAATCACGCTAATCCATAAATGAACAGCAATTAGTAAATTTCTCCACCAGCCTCTTGTAATAACAACTAATAATAAAAAAAGAGCGATGTTTATTTTAACGTTAATGGTAATAAGGTATAAGCTTCCTGGAGAGGGGAATGGAATATTTGTAGCGTCTTTAACAAAAGCACAGGAGACGGAAAAAACAAGTAAAACAAGCAACGAGGGGAAAATCATTCAAGTATTAAAGGGAAAATTCACCCTGACCGGCTTGTGCAATAATCTTTATTAATTAGCACATGATCTTCAGATGTGTCCAAGATACTGTATATTTTGTAATTAAATGCTGTTATTTGTGTTCATTTATTTATTTTTCACGTCGGTGGTTTGGTTTGATTTGTACCTCGCATCGTCCACCGCTAAAGAGAGCACTCCAGCGGCGCTTTAGTCCTTTACTCTCTCAAGCTTCCTCACCAACTCATCGTGTTCTCTGCAATACTGATCAGCTCACGGCTCTCTAATCTGACAGGCCAAAGACTCTGCACTAATTTACTGCCGTGCTTTTCGGGATTTTGGCTCAGGCTTCTGTGTTGACATCCATGTCCACGACATCTACGATGGATTTGTTCTTAACACGACATCAAGTGCTTGGGTTCTTCACTAACCCTGATCCCTCACACCCTGATGTATAAGATAATAGTTTTTTTTTCTCCTATTAAAACGCCAACATTCCAATAATCCCACTGCAAACGGGAAAGATCTTCTGAACGATTTGATGTTCAGGAGCATGAAAGTGTGTGTGTGCGTGTTTACCTCACCATAAGCGATGGTGTCAGCGTATGTTCGCATTTCAGTGTAAATATTCCTCAGGAACCAGCGGAAGGGCCGACACCGCAGCCTCTCCCTCAGGAGCTTCCTCTCGCTGATGTCTCCAATATCGATCCCTGAGTTCTATACACACACGCACACACACACACACACACACACACACACACACACACACATACACATACACAGTGTAAAAACTTTTGCCACCAAGATGCGAGAACATTCAACATGACCGATCTCAGAAAGATGATGTCATCACTATGATGTAATCAGGGTCATCAGTGGCTGGAATGCAAAAGCTATCACTTTTTATTATTATTATTATTATTATTATTATTTGCGAAGTTCGAATAAACTGGAGAACCCAAACCCTGATACGATGAAACTTTCCCCTCTGTTCTCTGAAACACTTTCTGTTATAACACAGTTATAATTTGAAGTATCTCCTACTGCCATCAGGTCTACACTGTACTGTATGTGGTTGCTGTACCTGCAGTGGAACATTCCAGGCCATGTATACATGGTTCCTGAACTCGTCCATCCACACCTCGGCCACTCGGAACGCGTTCCTTCGCATGTGACCTGCCAGGTCGTCCGTGTACGGCTTGTGTGCGCGCTCGATGTGAGCTATTCTGGAACAGGGGAGAACCTCTACACTACCCCCACACAGCCACACCTGAGAATGCACACACAGAATCACAGTGATCACATTACACTTATTGCAGGATGTCTGAAACCAGAGAGGAGAAGATTAGATAAAGATTAGGTGATGTTTGTCCCATATTCGGCTGTCTTTTTTCAGTTCGCCTATGCCTTAGATTCAGTTCTTGGCTGACAGGAGAGGAACCCGAAGTGGTGTTCTGCTCTTGTAGTTCATCCACTTTATACTTTATGCATCTTTAGATGCTTTTACACCACGGTTGTAAAGGGCACTTATTAAAGGTCCCATATTTTACTATTTATATACCAAGTTAAAACAAGTCTCAGAGCTCCATTAAAGTGTGGGAAAAACCTCACATAATGTATTTTTATACAGCGTTACCTCTGCATATGGATTTATGCGTTCTTAAGGCGAAATTTCCCAATAGGAAATAATGTAAATGCAGATAATCCGTTCCAGTCGACCAAAAATATTACCAATATCACCAATTTCCAACACTTTAATCATATTTTTGCATATAAAACCAATGAAAACATTTAGAAAAATATAAAAAATTATAAAAAATAGACATTAAAGCTCACTTAACTTTAAGTCACGATTTCTCTTGGCACTGAAAGTGGCTCAGTTTTCTTCATAATCTCAGCATTGCTAACCTTCTTGGGACCCATCGCTCTATGTCTTTACTAAATCTTGCACAAAATATGTAAAACAAAATATGTAAACTCACTTCACTTGGCTTTACACTGATGCAATGTATGCCGGGGTACCCCTGTACCTCAAACTCCTTCTTGTTCACTCCTCTCCTGAACACTCCATTTTAGTGTCTATGTAAATGAGGTACTGCTAAGCCACGCCCCTGCAGAGCTGAGCAGCATGCCAGGGCAGGGAATCTTCTTATTGTATATGAGGGCATCTATATAAGGGGGGGACCTAATGTGGGTCCCTAATATGGGGGGACCTAATGTTGTATAAAACCCCAATCCAAAAATGTAAAAAGGGACAAAAAAAGGACAAGCTATTTGATCAGAACGAAATATTACAACAATGACAGAAAAGAAATTGTAAAATTGTATGAGTAAGGGAAAACAATGCCACCCATCCCCCCTCTTGATGTCATTATGTCGGTGGTTGTTTTACCTTCCTGAATGCAGAAAATCCAGGGTTGCTGCAGTAAAGTTTAAAATAAGGTGGTAAAGGAAGCATAAATCAGGCTCAACGGTAATACGGAGCATTGTAAGGTTGTCGTTTTGGCATTAACCTGGAGGAGATATCCATCTCACTAAAGAACTGAAGGTGCCAATTGCTCTAAATGTCGCGAGTCGGAAAAAAACGCCCCGCGGTGGTCATTTATCACAGTTTATTAAGCTGCACAGACGAGATTAAAGCCTTTAGAGAAGGTTGTGAGCTCCGGCTACAAGAGAGGTAGACCATCAGGAGCGAAAGGAAAGATCAAAGTCATGTGTGGGATAAACTCAACCACCCGCGCAGGATGTTCCTGGGATAGATACAGGACTCACGGATATTAAGCTAAGTCTTATTAAGAGTTTAATTAAGTATGAAGGTTCTATTCTGAATTTGAACTTAAGAACAGACTTAAGAACAGTCCAGCGCCACCTTCTGACAGGCTGATAAAAGCTATGGAATGGCAATTTAGGGACGATATTAAATACATACAGTAGGACTATTTGTTTGTTACTTTTATTGTCAGTTCAAAGTCCATCAGAGGAGACGCATCTTGTGTGTGTGTGTGTGCTTGGGTGTGTTGGTGTGTGCTTGGGTGTGTTGGTGTGTGTGTAGTGGGGTGTGTTGGTGTGTTTGTGTGTGTGTGCTGGGGTGTGTTGGTGTGTGTGTGTGTGTGTGTGCTGGGGTGTGTTGGTGTGTTTGTGTGTGTGTGCTGGGGTGTGTTGGTGTGTGTGGGTGTACTTGGGTGTGTTTGTGTGTGTGTGCTGGGGTGTGTTGGTGTGTGTGTGCTGGGGTGTGTTGGTGTGTGTGGGTGTACTTGGGTGTGTTGGTGTTTGCCGGAGTGTGTGGGTGTACTTGGGTGTGTTTGTGTGTGTTTGCTGGAGTGTGTTGGTGTGTGCCGGAGTGTGTTGGTGTGTGCCGGAGTGTGTTGGTGTGTGTTGGTGTGTGTTTGCTGGAGTGTGCTGGTGTGTGTTCCGGTGTGTAGCTGAGTGCAGTGTGAGCTCATATTAAGGCATGTTTGGATGGAAGTGTTCTGAATTAGTATAGAGCTGACTATTCTATAGAACACAATAGAAAAAAAAGTGTGTGTGTGTGTGTGTGTGTGTGTTCTGCATTTCTGTGATTTCCTTTCATCCACCCACTGCACTCCTCCTGAGTGTCACCACCAACATCCATCTCTCTCTCTCACACACACACACACACACACACACACACTCTCTCATTCTATCTCTATTTATCTCTTATTCTCTCTCATCCTCTTTCTCTTCTCCTAATTTTAAAAATTGTCCTTCTTTCACCCTCTGACTCCATCTCCTCTCTATCTTCTCCTGTCTCTTTCACTCTCACTCCTCCTCTCTCTCTCTTTCACTCCTCCCGCTTTCTGTCTCTCTCATTCTTTCACTCTGTCTCTCTCGCTCTTCACATTATGTGTTGTATAAATGGAAGAGAAAAGACGCAGCAGAGGTTTGCGTTCTCTCACTCAGGGGCTTTTATTCACAGTGATGCACTCGTGTGCCGTCGATAGCTGGTGAGTCGAGAGAGCTGTGTAGGAGACTACCGACTAAAAAAGCCGCGGCATAAAAGATTAGGAAAGTTCACCCACCTCGGACAGGCAAGTTGTGAAAAACTGGACTTAATGAGTGAATGAATACTTCACCAGTCACACACATATTAAATATGAATGGATGTGTCAATGATGGATGTCTGCTCTTCTTATAGTGCACGGATCTTCCCTGGCAGATAAATGGAGTTCATCAATAATCCTTCCATCCATCCATCCATCCATCCATCCATTCATAAATCCATCTTTCTATCCATTTAGGCATTCATCCTTTCATTTATGATTTCATTGGTCCATCCTTCCATGCATTCACCAATACTTCACCCATCCATCCATCCATCCATCCATCCATCCAAACATCCATCAATGTATCTATCAATCCATGAATTGCTCTACCTACCCTTCTATACATTCAAAACTTCTGACTTCGAATGTGCATTGCAAACTACGGATCAACCCTACTTGTGGTATCCATCCATCCATCCATTCATCCATCCATCCATCCATTCATAAATATCTAGCCATTCATACATCCCTCTATCGTTTTCTCCATCACTCAATATTGTGTTCATTGTTGTGCCATCCATTCAGCCATCCACCTACCAACCCATATAGATCTAAAATGTCTATATTGGAAAGTACATATGACCCTCACTCATTACATCCATCCTTCTATTTATTCATTTATTACTTAATTCATCCACATTCCCATCTAGCCTTCATTGCCTATTCACTCACCATTTAGCCATCCATACTTTCAAGTATGATTTTATTCATTAATGCTTCCATGCATTCAATTCTCCATGCATCCATCCATCCATTCCCCTACCCACACCCTTCTATAGCTCCAATACTTCTAATGTTGTATGCATTGCAAATTACAAATCAACCTTCTTTCTGACATCCATCCATTTATCTGTCCATCGTTTAATCTTTCCAAGCATTTATATATCCATCCATCTAGCCAAAACGTTTATTACTTCATTTATCCATATTTCCATTCATT
>JAQMYL010000002.1:29276971-29288165 GCA_030014365.1 Clarias pachynema | reverse complement strand
TGATTGTGAAACATTGAACTTTCATCACGAAGAGAAAAAGAAAAGAACTAAATAAACGCTGATTTGTCTTCTGAATTTAACCTGCACTTGCGTCTTTTGAATACACCACAGAACATGACACAACCTTACAAATTTTGATTTCTTTAAGTTAATAAGCTAGACCTGAAACCTTCAACATGAAATAATAATAATAATAATAATAATAATAATAATAATATCACTGATTACATCAGATTATATTTAGCTTTAACCTTTTAACTCTTTCTACAAACTCTTTAACTGTTGACTTACACTAGTAATTAATCATTAAAATAATTAATGTGGTGTATAAAAGTTGGAGAACCCACCCATGTCTCAGGCGTGTGTTACAGTGAGATGAAATCACAGTGTGTGAAGTGGATGTTGCAGAACATCTGGAGTGAATTAGACATCAGAGGAGATTTTATTTTATTTTTTCTGTTTTTTTTGCACTGAAAGTTTTTCATCCTCAGACATACTGTACTGTACGTGACACACTCGGGTACCTTGTATGTGTGAGTTGATGACGGTCTCCAGCCGCTCCAGTCTCTCCAGGATGCGCAGCGTCTCTCCTCTGTCCTCCTCCAACTTTCTCTCCGGATCTTTCTCGCTCATGAAGTCGGTGATCCAGCCGACGTACAGCAGGCACGCGATGTTGGTCATGCCGCTGAGGATCACGCAGGTCGACGCCAAAGTTTTCATCCGCCTCGCGCACGCCATCGCCGCCGCATCCCCGCACGTAGCGCGCGCGCACGTCTCTCTGAGAGTGTGTATGTGTGTGCGCGCGCGTGTATGTGTGTGTGTGCGTGTGTGTGCGCAGAATCCTGCCTTCACGCGCGCATGTGACGGACAGAAGACACCGGTGGAATTCCGTTACGAGCCATCACATCACTGCTGCTCCGGTGTGTGTGTGTGTGTGAGCGTGCTTTATAAACTCTCTCTCGCGCGCTCTCTCTCTCTCAGTCCCTCTGTCTCTTAAGGTTCAAAGGTTGCTTTGAAATAGTAACATTGTAACAAATTGTAACCGAGGCTTGGATTCATACTTTCAGAACAAAGCAGAACATTGTTACATAAATAACAATAAATGTACAGTCAATAGTACCTTTAAAAAACAACAACAACAACAATGAAATGCCTATTTCAGGAGACTTCAGTGCACGAGGTGGGGTACACATTGATCTCAATCCATCACACATGGATACACACACACACTCATTCGCACACTACAGGCTACTGGCAGTTTGGGTACACCAATTTAGTATTACTATCTAATCTGCATGTGGGAGGAAACCGGAGTACCCAGAGGAAACCCACCAAGCACACAGACCCTGAGGTGGGAATCGAACCCAGACCCCGGTGGTGCGAGGCGACGGTGCTAACCACTAAGTCAACGTGCCGCCAAAATGCTCAATTTTACAAAAGAAAGAAATGCTTGCATCCTGGTATCGGTTTAAAAAAAAACTGTTTTCATCTCCAGTGCTTGGGCAGTGATTTTTTAATGTAACTCATCAGTTAAAATTACATTGAGCCATTAAATTATGTATAATTTCCAATGGGCACGTTTGATTTAAGTGACAGTTGCATTGCAGGTAGACATTGCTAGCTGTCTACTATGCATCAATCTAGCTAACCAGCTAATTGAATCGTCACCGCAAGAAATTGTTTATTTATTTTTTTTAATTATGAAAATATAAATGCAGTCAAAATTAAACATTGGTGATATATGAATTAAATCTAATATAAAATAATATAAACTATGAATAAATATTTAATCAATCATGTGAGTTTAATTACTGATGTTTCTTTTGGACCGTACTTTATATTTCAGGAACTCCTTTAATGGCCCAAACATGTGGCAATGGCTTGGAGCGATGTCAGGACTCTACAGGTGATGTAGCAATAACTCCCAGCCAAGTTTCTGTAACGTGCAAGTGGTGTTGGTGGACAGTACAGTATGAAGTTGCAAAAAATTAACGCCTTTGGTGATCAAGCCAGGCTGTTTTATTTCCATGAGAGGTCCTGGGAGGCCAGGGTTTCAGATGTGAATGATGTAGGGAGTCCGATCATGGCTCAGGCACACTGAGAAAACCTTCTACCCTGATGGTGTCCAAGCACTAGAGAAACACTGGGATAAGTGCATTAGTGTAGCAGGGGATTAAATAGAGAAATAAAGGGATTTTTTTCTTTCTCTCATGACTGTGTTTTGCACAGTCAGAAGTCCAGGTTTGACTCGAACACCCTCGTGATATAAAAATGCATAAATAATAATCACAAAAATGATTTCATTAAAACTAAAATAAGGAAATCATAAAATAAAATTACAGTCCAAAAGAAACATCAGTCATGAAACACATGGCACATGGAGTGTGTGCTCTTAGTGTGCTACTCTTTTTGAGCTCCCCAGGAGGTGGAGAAGGTCATTAGGGTTGGAGAGGCAGATACATCTGGGGATGATTTTGTTCATTTGGTTCAAGAATTCAGTTATATTTAGTGCATTCTGTGAGAAAGTGCAGCTCTGTCTCTATTTTATTCTGTGTGCATTGCTGGTGCTGGCACACTCCCATCTCTCAGGCAGCAAGACAGTCTGTGTCGGCTGTCTCGATGGCCAAGCCGTGCTCGGAGTCTGTTCTTCATCTCTCTCTCTCTCTCCCACTCTAGTCCCTCTCTCATAAGCTGCTGACACTCGAGGACCTTCAGGTTGCTCTTGACAATATTTACAATCCAGCTTGGAGGTGTAGTATTGAGTGATACAAAATGGACATTTTGATTAATTAGGCCTTGATGCAGTACGCTCTTCTTTAGTATCATTTATAATTCTATGTTAGATATCTTAGATTTAAAAAAAATTTTTTTATTTAATTTAAGCATTTGATTTGTTTGTGAATGCAGTATAAGGAATGTTATTAACATTTAACAATAATGCCAAATACTTAAGTAAATAGTTAATAATTTTCACATTGTGTGCAAAAACATGAATTTATTTGTTACAGTCATTTTAATGCTACATGAAAGCTGTAATTTACCATGTTGCCTTTTCCTTGCGAAAAATAACACGTGGCAAGTAGTAAAATAATAATTATTATTCATTTTGACATTTTTCAGTTTTATTTTCAACTTTTTAACATCCTTATACAACTGCAAAAAAAATAAATAAATGAAAAAAATATATGAAGTATGAAATGTACTTATTAAATAGCATTTATCACTAAACAACACTTTTTGACGTGGAGAACACAAACACAAAACCTAGACGTCGAAACCATGTATCACTCCGTACACTCTCAGGTAGCGAGCCGTCGCTCGTCACTGCGCCGGTCCCCTTGAAGCTACATCATTTTTGCCTTGTACTTTGAGCTCGGCAGGAGGTCTGAGTCAGATCTAAATGTGGATCTTATCTCTGATGCTAGTCACGCATCAGAAACCAGCACAGCGATGTGAGAATGCTTCCAATTAAGCCACTTCATCTACAGATGCACAATGACTGGCGGAATAGTTGATTTTATGGCTACAGTACTTGCGTGTAAGAACTGATTAATATTGATGAAAACGATTGAATAATTCAGTTAGTTTTGGTATCCGTTCCTGAAAATCTTTTGAAATTGTTGCGAGGTTTACTCAAGTTACAAACTCAAGCGCGTTGTGTTTTCGAGAACCGTACAGCTACAGTAACTGCTATCAAGATTCAGGCAATAAAGTAACTCATTTGACACAGACCAGAATAATAACTGGATGATGATAGTGTGCAAAAGTTTGCACCCCCCATGATATCTAGGGGGGAAAAAAACAACAATTATACCAGTGTTTTACAAGTTGTATAAAAATATAGAAAGGTGTGCATTTTTTTAAATTACCTTTTTTAATATTATCTTAGACTTTAATAAAGAGCTGTACAGCATGTGGCTGAGTTACAACACATAATGTATAACACATATCAAAAACAGGTATGCAAGGAGGCATTTCTACAGGCAGAAAAGTAACTGAAAAGGTTGAGATGAATATGTAAATCACCTTTGCATTGTTAATTGTTTAACATACACAGTGTGGCTGTTTTGTTTATTGTTTAATGGAAGACACACACCAAATAATACACTCTCATTAGCATATGTAATCACTGGGGTGATTTATTAGGAATTATTTAATTAATTATATTTTGTGCAAATTAGGGGTGGATAATTACATGTAAATGCTTTTTTTTTTTTTTTAAATCTTTCTGGCTGCATTTTTTTCTATTTAAAAATCTCTGTAAAAGGTGTTCAGAAAGGTTTAGGAGAAAGGTTTAGGAAACGAACCATGTTTGTGTGTCTTGACAATTAAATACAATGAAATGTCTGAGGAAATGAAAAGGTGTGCATGAGAATCAGAATCAGAAGCAGACAGAGTTTTTTTGCCAAGTACTGTAGTTCGTTTGCACGCACACCAACATGACAAAAAAACAAAAAGAGTGTCTGTGAGCACATGTAGGAAGAAGCGGGCTGCAAGTGATTCACGTAAAAGGGCGTGCAAACTTTTGCCATCTTTCATTCAGGTTACTCAGTTATCTGTATCTAAGCTGAGACTTGCGGTATAATCTTGTAGACGAGTATTAGACGAGTCAGTTGCTTTGATTTCCGACTTTAAGACATCTCCAGTTCCCAAAGCTCGACTAGTGAACCCTTTAGACAAGAGGTTCATGCTGGGCTTACAGAGAGAGAGAGAGAGAGAGAGAGATAGAGAGAGAAGTTTCTCGATTCTGCTGCAGCTTTGATCTTTGTCTTTGCTTTTGTAATTGTCTAATAAACTTGCTCCTGGGTGGCACAGGATCCTCTCTGACAAAAGGGCATGTGGGATGGAACAGCTGAAATCATGAAATATGAATGTGAAGCACTGAAATATTAAAGGGGAGGAAGATTTTCTCAGTGGGGATTTTGGAGCCAGTAATTTGCTACCGAGAGTCGCAGCAGTTCCTACGACGAAGCCATGAATGATTGATCCTAAATGGGGGAAAAATAGCAACGTGCCGTAATAACCTTTGAAATGCAAGTGCGAATTTTAAGTGTGACTTTTTCACGACTGTGATAAATTTAAAACAGAGACTTTCTCAGTGCTGTGTATACCAGAGTCTGCCGCATGAAGCCGTTTATGTGGCGTGTCTGCCGTGAAAGTCTCTATGAATGAGCCACTTTCTGCATGGAAACGATAACGTAGCCAAACAAGCGCACAAATATCAACCTGTAATTTGCAGCTGCTCTACTGTCAGAGTTGCCATAATAGAGAATCCATCAACACCTTCTTACTGAATAGACCTGAGATTTCAGCAGTGCCGCGGTGTAGTATACGTATACGTACACAGCAAGACAGACTGGAAAGAATCGCAACACAATCTTGATCTCTAACTTAAATAAAGCTGTCGTTTTTGACAGCTGAAGCTTGTTGCAAGATGCCTTTAGAAATATTTATGAAGGTTTATGTCAGTTGTCAAGAAGGTGTCAGATAAAAACGAATAAAAAACATACAGTAGGTGTACAGGACTATTATAAATAAATGAGTTCCTGGGAGGCCAGCATTTCAGATGTGAAGCAAGGCAGTCCGATCATGGCTCTGGAGTACGGAGAAAACTTTCTACCTTGATGGAATCCAAGCACTAGTGAAACACTGGGACAAGTGCACTAGTGTAGCAGGGGATTACTGTATATAGAGTAATACACATAACTGTGTTCTGCTATTCTGCACAATCTGAAGGAACGGTTTGACTTGACGCCCTCTCATACTTTGAAACCATTTTATTCCAGTTCTACTGCATTCAACTTATTTCCTTTTTTTCAGCCCAGTCGAATGTTGAATGTGAGACAAAATGTGGATGTGGAGAAACTGCAAACAGTCTGGCAGGTCACATTCGTAAATATATATATATATATATATAAAAATAATAATAATAATTCAGTCCAAATGCAAATAGGCAGCAAGGTCAAAACCAGGGAGTGAGCATACAAAACACACTGGAACCAACACCAGTCCGGAGAAAACAAATCCAAATATGAAAACAGAGACAGTCAAATACCCCCATGGCAAGTAAACGGCTGCTGATCAGATGGTTGGTGGTTTGAGCCCGACACCATCCTCAGTGCCAGTCCCAAGCCTAGAGAAATGGGTGGGTTTCAGCAGGAAGGGTAAAACCTCATCTTACAGATCAAATGATCCGATGTTGCGGCCCAGAGATAAAGGAGAAAAAGGAGACTGGGGTGTTGGAAAGGTCTTCCCAAGGATGGTACTTTTACATTTAGTCATTTACACATCAGATTCAGATTCAACAGGAGCATTCGCATTACTCAGGCAGTTTCTATAGATAAACACCAATATCTCCAGCAAATCAAAATCTGGCTTTTCTGGACATTGATCAAGTCAATCCTCTTACTGTATATGGATCAGAAACATGGACCTGCTGCTGATCAGACCACAGCTAAATAAACTCGAGGTGTTATAAATGCGATGTCTGCAGCAGATCTTTTGGTTTTCTCTCTGACTTCATAAGGAGACCATTCGCAAAACAGTCGACATGGCTGTGGTGGTTTGGACAGGTCTGCTGAATAATTCCATACCAGTTTCCCTGGTATTAACATCCAAAGGGCTGCAAAGTGCAAAGATCTGCAGCATAAAAGGACTCGGTCCATGCAACATAAAGATAACATGAAAAACAAGCGACACCTTGGACAGTGCCATGGATTGTAAAGCAAGGAGAAATGTTATGAGTGAAGCTCGAAATCCAGAGACACCCACAGATAGAGACATTGTCCTGTCCCCAGGTAGGGATCAGAGTCTGGGGGAAAACAAAACAAAACAAATCATAATAACAAAACAGAAATAACAAAAAATAACAAAAATAACATCAATATATAGGGACCCTGAAACAATGATATAAATATAGCAATAACAATCAATCTGTTTTTCCAAACAACAAGGACAATTTTACACTTTTTTCACGCTTTTTAGTCTTACCTTAAAGTCAGTCTATCTAAAGAGGTCAAAAACCTTGTGTGCTAAAAAAAAAAGGAAAAAAAGAATAATCAACATAAAGATGTCTATTACAGTTATTTATTTATTTATTTATTTTTATTAGTAAGTCAAACAGCAAAGTTTGTCAAACACCATTATTTATTTTTTTTACTCTATATCCTCACCATTTTTTTTAAGCTTCTAAGCTTGCTTAGGTTTAAACAGGACCTATTATGTAAAAGCCTTTTTTAGTTGTTTAGGGTCTCCAGTGTGCGTCTACAAACTAAATAACATGAAGAAAAAACTCGCTCTGCTTTTGGTTCTTTTTCCATTTTTGCAGTTACCTAACCTACTAGATTTTTACCCTATTGGGACGTCATATAGGAAGAGCCCCTCCCCCAGCTTGTTAGCTTGAAGGGGCGTGGCTTGGCAGTAGATCATTTACATAAACAATGAAATGCTGCATTTGGAGGAGGAGCGAAAGGAGAAGTATAAAGAAGTATAAAGAAATGCATAATGTAAGAGGTATTTTAGTTGGAAAAGTAACAAACCCACTTCAGGGGAAGCTTTGAGACCTGTGTTAAATGGTAAAGGAAATAGTAAAATATGGGACCTTTAAAAGCAGTAATCTAGATGTTAATCTGTCAACCTAGGAGGCGTGTACTACATCCTGGTAATTTTACGAATCCAAATGCTCCATCTAGAAAATTGACAGACCAGATTTTGAATACATATAACTTGGGTTAACAACTATCAGAGGGACGGAACAGAGACCCTGAACAGAGGGACAGAACAGAGACCCTGTCCCTTTTAGACATGTAGATTAATATTGTTATTGTTTCTTTAATTTGTGTAAACTTGTGTAAATCACTCGGACTAAACGAGAGCCCCGTGTATGACGCTGGTCTCTATAAGTGCTCCGTTTCCCGTACACACACTCACACGAGAAGAAATACGTCTCTGTACTTAAGCATGGTGCCTGTGTCTCAGCAGTTCATAAGATCAATGAGCGAGCACAGCGTGTGCTCTAAACAGCCCCCTCCTCGCCACAGAGCCGAATTATTGGGCTGTAATTTATACGCCGAGCTTGAAGATATTTCAGCACTGTAGCAGAGGCGGCGTCTGGAATATCAATACCTGGAGGCTTTCTCTCACGCATTACCTCAACAGAAATCTACTTAATCAAATTACTTACACAAAACACAATGCATTAATCTGATTAGGTTTAAAATGAGATCTAGTGTGGATTTGCGAAGTGCAGAATTCACCTACCATGGTGTGTAACTAAATAAGCCAAGAAGCCAATCAGTTACCGGGTCTGTATTATACATCATTATGGAAATATTACAATCCGTATTACTTATGAGTATTTGATTTTTTATTTGATTTTATTTTATTTTATTTTTTACAAATGAACATTTATTAAACGTTATGTTAGATGGTTAAGTAAATGGTAATAATTTAATGATGCCATATAATATACTGTAAGAAAGGGATAATAAAACACACTTTGTTCCAATTTCCTCAATTTATATATAGAGTATGATAGAGTATTAGAGTCTCTGTGCTGGTTTTCTTTATGTTTTTAGAAAGCGTTTGTCTTGAGAAAGTGCAGGCAGTTATTTACACATAGGTGCAATTTACATTGGTAAATTGCACCTATGTGTAAATAAGTGTGCAAAATGTGTGCACACTGTGCTCTGACCTTCAGAGTGGATTCATGCCCAATGCTCTGGATATAATTGGACACTGACCAGAACAAATCATTTGTTGGACATGAATTCATGAATGACTGATCATTTATATGCTTTTAAACCAAACACAGAAGAAAACTATGCAGGCTTTTAGCTAATATACACAAATCATTCATAATATTAAAACCATTAACATGTAGACCACTTAGCCTTTGGGTTCCCCTTGTGCCAACATGGCAGGTGTGCCGTGGTGTTTGGTACCAGGATGTTGGCTGCAGATCCTTTGGGTGCTGTGGGTTGTGGACTGGGACCTCTCTTGATCGGACTTTTCTGTCTGGTGCATCCCATGGGCGCTCGATTGACTTGGGACCATTTGTGATGGTTCAGCTGATGCAGGCAGTTTTATCTCTGATGGCTTGCGATTACAGTCGCTCAATAGTTCAGGACTGTGATTCCCACAAACAGTTTTGTACCTGAGCCTCCAACAACGAAAGTGGACTCCATATTAACTTAAAAAACGTTTCCCATTATACCAAACTTTCAGCCTCAAAGCACACAAATCAATCCCTGCTGTAACTATCCGTTATCACCCAAATGAGGATGGGTTTCCTGTTCAAGGTTTCTTCAAAAGGTTTCTTCAAAGTCCGGTTCCTCTCAAGGTTTCTTCCATTTGTCATCTTAGGGAGTTTTTTCTTCAGGGACAAACTGATCATTATAATTTATATATATATATATACTGTATATTAGGACTGGCAATATTAACGTGTTAACCCAGGTGTTTAATTTATGCATTACTATTTTTTTACGGAAATTATGCATATAACTAAATTTAACTCTAATGGCTTCCCATAATAGCATCGTTTAGCGCAGATAATTGTCATGATTGCTGTGTCTGGGTTTGTGACGGCGTGAGTGCTTGCATGGCATCAGTGCAGGAGACATGCTGGCGGTTCCAAAATAAACACTTTTATTGAAAGTCTTCACAAAACACAAAAACAAAACCTAGCTCTCCTTGAGCCTACCTTTTAAATACTTGACTATCAATAAAACTAAACTAAACTAAATGGCAACACAAACCCATATGAACAATGCCTGCAACACAAAACTATATTAACAAATGCTAGACGCCTGACTGAGCTTCAGTCAGGCTCTTATAACTCTCTTAATTAGTTACCTCGGTTCAGGTGCCGGCACACGTCACCTGACCGAGGTGCATCTTGGGAACTGAAGTCAAAACAAACCTAAACCAAACTACAAAACAAACAAATCAAAGGGGCGCCTGGCGCCCTCTAGGGGTTAACCCTTACATAACCCCCCCCTCAAAAATGCTCCTCCGGAGCATAACGGTGGCCCTGGACACCCACCCCAATATCCCACCTTTTGTCTTTTAGTCCTGAGGCTGGGTAGCTGCTGGGATGGTGCCAGGCTCGCGGTTCGCCAGGCTGGCATAAAGTTCAATACCGACTGCTGTTCAGGATTGGTGCTCGGCGGCTGCTGAGCTGGAAGGGTACTGTGCGGAGGCGCGGGCCCGACAGTCTCAGCGCTAGGTTGAGGAACAAACAGAATTATTTCCATGTTGATTTGTGGAACAGGCCTGATGATCTCAGCCGTTGGGTGAGGGGCGGGCATGATGTCCGGCGCTCCGAGCAGCTGAGATGCTGGTGCGCTGCCTGGCGCACTGAGTAGCTGATGTGTTGATGCGCTGTCCAGTGCCCTGTGTGGCTGAAAAGCTGGCGCATTGTCTAGTGCCTTGTGTGGCTGAGAATCGGGCGCGTTGTCTGGCGCTTTGGGTAGCGAAGAAGCGGGCGCGCTGTCTGGCGCTGTAGGTAGCTGAAAAGCTGGTGCGCTGTCCTGTGCACTAATTAGCTCAGAAACTGGTGTGCTATCCGGTGCGCAAAGTAACCGAGAAACTGGCGTGCCATCCTGTGCCCTAAGCAGCTGAGAACCTGTTGCTCTATCCGGCGTGCTGAGTAATAGAGAAGCTGGCTTGCTCACCTGTGCACTAACTATCTGAGAGACTGGTGTGCTATCCGGCGCGCTTATTAACTGATAAGTTGGAGCGCTGTCTAATGCACTGATTACCTGAGTAGTGGATGTGCTGTTCGGCGCCCTGATCCGCTGATGCGCTGGTGACATGCTCGGCGGTTTTACCAGAGCTGGAAACGTGCTGGGCGGTGGTAACAAAGCTAGAGATGTGTTCTGCGGCCGTTGCAGAGCTCGAGACGTGCTCGGTGTCTGTAGCAGCGTTGGAGACGTGCTCTGCGGCTGTAGCCGAGTTGGAGATGTGCTCTGTGTCTGTGGTAACAGAGCTGAAGACGTGCTCAGATGCTGTAATAGATCTGGAAGCGTGCTCAGTGGCTGTAACATAGCTGGACCCATGCTTAGTGGCTGTGGCAGATTAGGAGACATGCTCTGTGTCTGTGGCAAAGTTGGAAACGTGCTTACCGGCTGGAACAGAGCTGAAGATGCGTTCAGCGGCAGTAGCGGATTTGGAGACGTGCGTGGCTGTGGTA
>JAQMYL010000002.1:29251973-29262958 GCA_030014365.1 Clarias pachynema | reverse complement strand
GGCCCTCCCGACTGAGTGGCAGTAGAAGCTTAATGTGGGGAGCCTCCAGTGACTGGGAGGAATTGGACACGACTAAATTAGAAAATCGGGGAAAAATCCGGAAAAAAGAGGGAATTTTTTTTTAAAAAGAACATGTGCAAACGCTTGTTCGTTTCTTAGAAAGTTCGTATGTCGAAGACTTACTGTATTTCATACTATATGTACTTACAGTGTAGCCCAATGTTATACTTCTACACAAAATTTATAAAAGTTGGCGAGTCTGTTTTGTGTATGAAAAAATATCTTAGCAAAAAAAATACCGTTATGATTTTGCCACTTTTTGATGAAAAAGTGCTAGTTCTTTTTTTTCTTTTTTTTGCTAGTTCTTTATGATTGAGATGTGCACGAATACAAAGTTCCCTTCAGGCTTTTTAACACTTTTCCAAACTCTATATTGTAGAAACTTTCAAAATGGGTAAAAAGTGAAGGGTTTTCCCAGGCTGCCTCACATTTTAAGTGTAGTGTCGAATCTATAGTGTGTTTATAAGGCGCCGCGGCACTAAGCCTGTCCTTGATCGCCATCATTCGTCTCTCCAATCTCATCTCCGGGAAATGTGGCACTCGGAATAAATCAGGGATCTCGGGAATCGCTTCATCATTATGGATTACCTTTTTATTCGCTAGAGTTTATGAGAGGTGTGGGACATCTGTCCATGAAAAGTACAAATAACTGTGAGTGTGTGTGTGTGTGTGTGTGTGTGTGTGTGTGTGTGTGTGTGTGTAGCATCTCGTTTAGTGACAAGTACAAACACACACAAACACTCAGACACACACACACAATTCATCTGCTGGATAATAATGACTGGATGACATCCAGCAGAGGTGAGACAGAGTGAAATATGAGGCGGGTTTTAATAGATAAACACACGCCGATGATCCGCGTCTCACTCTGCTGATGATGCGCCGTACGTCTGGGATAACGAATGCTGCTTTGTTCGACCCTGACAGCTAATTCCTCTCGGAGCGTGATGACATTTAGCACTTTCATTCTGAGGCGTCTGAGTGTGAAACAGTCTGCTTACAATTACGTTTACACTTATTATTAACGAACTGGAATAAAGTCGATAGCGAGAATGATAATCGTGTCATGCGTTTATGATTATTAAGACGGACAAGCACTGTATGAGTCATTTGGTTTGATTCTGTGCCGGTGTGATTTCTAGAATGCAAAATGCAAAATAAAAACATTAAGGTTTTGATTCGACGCTTTGACACTTGGATATGAGCCCAGGGACATCTGTCTTCATACAGGTACCTGTTTACACGGAATGGTATGGAACGGAAACATCCTCAATCGTCGATTGAGAAAAAGTTCAAAAGTCAACCATCAGCTGGAAAATTCATCAATGCTTACAGTTTTCTGAGATTCTCATCTCAAGGGCCAGTATTGGTACATTATCAGGAAAACAATCAACAGTGCTCATTACAGTGAGATGCTTATTGAAGAGCTGAAGCCTGAACTTCATTTTAAGCACTGAGGATCGCTATCCAAGGGCGTGACGATGCACGGCCCACACTGTTGATGTTGAAGCATCCTCCCTATAGTCTAGAACTCGTTCTATCAGACTTTCATCTGTTTCGTCCCCTGAAAGCAGCCCTACGAGGATGAAGATTCACTTCTGATGAAGAAGCAGTTTAGGCTAATTGAGTGCCTTGCGATGTATTAGCAACCTGTCCACGGTGTACCCTGCCTTGTGCTGAAAGTCCAGCCTCCTCATGACCCTGTACAAGATAAGTGGTATAATGAATAAATAAATGAATAGATATCAATTATGAAATAATAAACCAAACGTAACCCTTTAAGGCATCTTTTGCTTAACCGATCCGGAACTGAAATAAAGGACAAGCCCACATATTCATCCTGAACCTATCCTGAACTTTACCGGCTTCTGATAAAACCCGCTTTCGTAGTTATTCAGTATGAGTGCTGTTATTCTTCACCACACTTCAGCGGGTGTTAATTACTCGAGTTTGGTTCACTCCAGTGAGGCTTACATAATGAGAAAAGTGCTTGCGTATCCTCAGTCAGGAGAAGAAATTCATTTCTGTGGATTTATTTCTTCGCACTGAGTTGTGTATGGGTCCACTCAAGAACACTATAAGACCTTTGGTTTCTTTCTTTTCTTTCTTTTCTTTCCGAATCATTTTCGACATTGTTCGGTGAAGTAAGGTTGATTCCACTTCGCCGCCTGCATAATTACAGTTGGCGTCGAAGCGAATGACATCTAACCTGCCTTTGTGAAGGGCAGGTGGTGGTCTCTCACTCGCTCTCATTATTTTGCTCTGTTTCTTTCTCTCTCTCATATAACCACACTTACACACACACACACACACTGCAGTGCATTTCAGCACCGTGAGCGTACTTCATCATGAGTCATAGAATAAGCACGGGAACAAACACCTTCCTTTTCACAGGAAATGAATTCCCATCATTCAGTTCGTTTCTCCAAGTGACAAAATATCGCTGAATAGCTCATGGGTGCTGTTTAAGTTTATTTTTTTAGCTCAGGTTTCATGATTTTTCTCACACCTCTAGGATTCATGGTTCAGTCCTGAGCTTGGCTTACAGGATTAGGTTCTGCTTGGGTCCATGTGGTTTACCGCTGTGGTGCTATTTGGTTTCCTATCGTGTATGTGTGTGTGTTGGCCATGCTAAAATACACCTAGCTATGAACATGTGTCTGGAACCTGAGATAGACTGATGTCCCATCCAGACTGTATTCCGGCCAGTGATTACCCACAGCCACAGTCGTGATCAGAATAAAGTCTGTACTGAAGATGAATGGCTACAACGTTGATGCAAGATCTCATCAGACGTGTGTTTGGAAAGTGGTGTGGGTGTATGTGTGGGTGTGTCTATAGAAAAGCAGGACGTCTCCTCACCGCCCCTTTCCATTGCATTTTGCTCAGTCCTTGCTCATGCAGTGTTTATTAACCAGCAGAAACAGGAAATATGAAGACGCAACATCAGCACGGTCACCAGGTCCATATAAAAGGTGTAGATCATTTGCAAAGAGGTAGATTTATTTCAGAAACCATACTGCCATATTAAAAAAGACGAAAATGACAACATTTTAATAGTTTACGAACACACCAACAGAAAATTGGGGGATCTTTTTTATATGAAGTCACAACAAAGGGATAATCAAATTGGCTTGTTGTTTACTTGCACACACACCTACACACACACGCACACATTGGAGACCCGTCTGAACATCTAAAATGACTAAATAGTAAAATTTGTGTAATACATGCCCTATAACGGTTCTATGTAGATCCTACTACAGATAACTAACTAAATGCTCTAGACAATTAGTTGACATAAATCTACAGATTTTAAAAGTTTCCATCCCCCTTTGGTTGTTTAAGGAGAAACTGTTATTTATTCGCTTAATCATTGTCTATAGCGCATATCGCGGTTGCGATATATACCGGTTGCGGAGGGCCTGGAGCCTATCCCAGGAGACTTAGGGCATGAAAAGCACAAGTAACTGTGAGTGTGTGTGTGTAGTTATATCTTGTTTAGTGGCAAACGAGGAGAAGTGGAGAGGGATGCAAGGGCAGACCTTCTTTAATACATATTGTGGAACAAAACAAACAGGAACAGGAATTAAACTACAGTACGAAGAATAATCAGAACCAGGATTAAGTAAGCACAAATACATGATAAACACAACAGCACTGTAACCACATCAGAACTGAGATAAAAACACAATAAACACTTGTGTTGATGAACTTATGAACTGACAAAACTTAGGTGCATGAAATGATAAGATCTCAAAACATGAACTTGTGATGTGATGTACAGGGGTGAAGTTCAGGGATGAAGTTCAGGTGCTTTCATAAAATAAGGCCAGAGGGGTCCTGGATACTTATTAGAAACCAGGGTTCCTGATCCCACAAAGGGGGATGTTCTCCATCCCGCAAGAGGGGGAACGAAGTTAGCCATACTGCAGATGACTGGAGCTGTGCTCACTGCAAAGCAGGAGGGGAGAGCGATGTCCGCAGAGGAGCTGGAAAGCAGAGCAACGTCCACAGCAGGGCAGGTAGGGGGGGGCAAAGACTGAACAGGTGGACACCAGAGGCATCCTTTTCATCCTCTGGCTGGAAGATCTTCAGTGAGGCTGTCAGGACAGCATTCAGTAGTGGCTTGGTGGGGTAAGGGCATGTCTTCTGCCGCTGGCTCAAGCTGCACTGCTGCATCATCACCACCAGCACGAGTTTGGCAGAATAGACTGCCCTCTTTACCTCTGGCCCAAACTCACTATCATTTTGTTGGCCCCCAGCATGGACTTGGCAGGACAAGCTGTCCCATTGGACTCTGACTTGAACTGCGCCGCCACTTCATCTGCCGCTGCCATGGCCTTGGTGAAAGAGGTTATCTTATAGTCCTTCGGTTTGAGCACAGCCCTCACGCCACTGTGGGTGTTTGACACACTGACATAATGAGTAGTTGCAAAATAGGGAGAACCTGAAACATTTTTACTCATAGAGTAAGCCAAGGTCAGGATTTAACCAGGAACCAAAGAGAATTTGATCCTTTTAAATATTTCACCCAGTATTTTGCCTTATCGATATGGCCTCTAATAACATTCAGAAAACTTTTAACTGACTCACAGCATAACTGCTTCGGTACTCTCGCTAACCTTTATAAAGCATTCATTTCCCCTAAAGTGCTTGGCCTGTATTTGTTCTGGCCCAGCAAAAGGTTTCCCAGCATGCAAAGCATCACACCCACAGGACGCTCGCCTACACCTCTGCTCAGTGGTTTTCCAACAGGCTGAAGGTTCTTATCTGCCCTGTGTTCATGTTTTTCCCTATAGACACCTCACCTCTGTAAAAAGCAGTCATATCTCTAATAAACATTATACTTCCTGAACCTTCTCTTGATTTCTTTTACAGCAGGACGAGGTGAAGCTCCATCACAAGATCACAAGTCCTTTTGATGTTGGAACCAATGTTTTAGCATATTGTCCTTAAATTGGTTCTGATTTTAGTTTAAGGATGTGATTAAATTTCCTGATTTAAGACTAAAACTTGAATCTGAACAGTTTATATACAACAGCCAAGATTTCCGATGAGAAAACCACTCCTCACTTTAATTTCCTGATAAAAGTTTAGGAGTTTGCATGTTCTTCCTGCGCTTGGTGGTTTCCTCCAAGTCCTTCAGTTTCCTCCTAGAGTCCAAAGATATGCAGATTAGGCTAATTGCCGTTCCCAAATTGCCCATAGTGTGTGAATACACGTGCATGTTGACCGGTGGTCGTACCATGAGAATAAATACAAAAGTCAGCATTGGCCTCAACGGTCCCTATTTGGACTACAGAGGTTCCTAGATGGATATGGATGGATTATATTTTCTAAACCTTTGCCACAATTGTTTTCTTGTTTAGTTAGGAGAACATTAACCAAAACAACAAGAACCTATCCAACTGTAACTTCACAATGATTAGCAGTTTTGTCCACATCCGAAAGTGACATTATAGCTCACTACACACAGACATTGAAAAGTAAATCAGTAAAAATCTATTTTATGTTAAAAATCTTTAAGCATGCGTAAAAATTAAGATTCAAAAAGGCTGTATTGTGGGTCTCAGGGTGGACTGTCCAAGAGACAAATAGCTAGGAATCTTGAATTTCCCTTACAGAATTATAACATGAAGTAAGATTTTTTTAATGTCACTGTGCTAGTACGACAAAATGTTATGAGGGGTGTTCAAACCGGGACTTATGCTGAACTTTTGGTGAATGAAGGCATAAAACTGAATGACACATACAGAAGACTTCACGCACAGTATGGTGATGAGACTCTTAGCCACAATAAAACATTTGAA
Organism: Clarias pachynema; assembly: GCA_030014365.1. Lineage (NCBI taxonomy): Eukaryota > Metazoa > Chordata > Actinopteri > Siluriformes > Clariidae > Clarias > Clarias pachynema. The sequence goes on along the minus strand of JAQMYL010000002.1, from coordinate 29,257,085 downwards.
TGGTGCAAATGTTTTAAAGAATGGCCGTACATCTGTAAATAACGATCCCATTGCAGTCGTACCTATGTACATTCAGCGAGTGGAACGCCTGACCCATGAAAAAAATGGATGGATAACTTGCAGAAGAGATGCATCTGTTTTTTGGAAACTGTGCACACAATCATTCACCAACACCACTTGCATGTTACAGGAACTCGGCTGGGAGTTATTGCCATAGTCCTGAACTCGCTTCAAGCTATTTCCACATGTTTGGGCCATTAAAGGAATTCCTGGAAGGCCGGCATTTCAGACATAAAGCAGGCAGTCTGATCATGGCTCTGGTGTACTGAGAAAAGTTTCTATGTTGATGGTATCCAGGCACTAGTGAAACACTGGGATTAGTGCATTAGTGTAGCAGGAGAAAAGATAGAGAAATAAAGCAAGTTTTATTCCCCTCATAAGTCCCGGGTTTGACTTGAACGCCTCGTGTCTGTGACATTCCTTGAGTTATAGTTCAATTGAATGCATAAAACAAATCATCTGTTTAGTTTCAAGTTTTAGTTTATTTTTAAATATAGGTTTCAATGCTTTGTTTATGTTAATCAAGTGTAGACAAAAACTATCAAGAATTGTGCTAATTCTCATGTAGTTAGCGCTAACCAGTGCTTCAGTGAAATGTTTCATTATGCAGTAATTAGCAAAGATTCATAGATAATGATGTCTCTTTTGTCTCTTGTATCTAATGTGAAAAATCGTGCTGAGATACGTTATGCTAATTTGTTAACTATATCCAGCTATTTTTAACTATATTTTACATTAGCATCAATCATAGGAGCTAATATCATTGGCTAATCATCAGTATTTTACTACTGATTAATATCTATCATAACTATATTCTAACACCAGTGTAAATACTTGTCGCTGACAGGTGGAGAGTTTGTATAAGTAGCTAAAATGTTAAAGCTAAATATAATCTGATAAGGTTTAATGCAATTAGTGATATTATTATTATTTCAGGTTGAAGTCCACGTACATGTCTGTCTGTCTTTCTGTACGCCAGAACGCTTTGTCTAACTTATTAATACAAAGAAATCAAATTTAGTAAGGTTGAGTATCTTATATTCATGCTAAGTTGCACTTCTTGACATGCTTTCACAGTGCTTTCCATTGTGTTTCGTGAGGAATGTGGCGCCTTGTAGGTGCATTATTGTATGTTTCTGTGTTCTCCGAAATCTCTGTGTATAAACTAATGCTCTGTTGAATGATGTGTATAGAAAAGCGCCCAAAAAAGAGCTAGTACAAATTTATCAGGATTAATCCCTAGAGGGCGCCTCGCCAAAGACCTTTCAGTTTGTGGACTTGATTTCCCAGAGTGCACCTCGGTCAGGTGATGGGACCTCTCACCTGAACCGATTAGTGTGGCTTTAGCCATGGTTTTGAGGTAGTCCTTTGTTTTGTTAAACTGTTTTGTTTTGGTTACATTTGAAATGCTATTTAGTTGTACTGTGGATTCAGTCTGTCAGATTTAATGCTGTTCTGTTTTGTTAATCTGTTTGAGCCATAGCTTCCTGTTTAGTTTATTCATGCTTCGAGATAGTTTGTTTCTATTTTCTTTATATTATTAAAATATTTTAAAATCTTAACCTCTGCGATTATGCCACCATGCAATAGGTGTGACTTATTAGTATTGATTCTCATTTAATATAATATACCGCATGTTAACATTGACTTATCTGTGACTGTTTCTCTGTGAAGGAAAAAAAAATCTATGGAAAAAAATTCATGTATTTGCAGAATATTTAACAACGACCGTAGTCACTATTAGCTTCTTGTACAGTTAGAATTTTAGCTTCTTATCAGCAAGATTCAGAACTTCCATTAAGCTGATAAGCTTACTCCGAGTGTCAGTTTTTTTGGAAGGGGATTTAGCACTGCAAAAATAGAACCATTCACTTAATAAATGTGCCTTTTAAGTAGACTTTTCAATCACACACACGCACACACTTTGGCAATTTGAGATCTGGGCAAAAATTCTGCAGATAAGAGTCACTGCACATCAGTCGTTTGATGAAATATTCATTTTGTGCCTGTGTGATTTTATTGCTCTGTAAAGAGAATGAATAGAATGTAAATAAGCATGAGAGCCATCCAATTAAATAATTCGCTTTTTGCGAGAGCCACGAAATTCATTAATTTCTTGCTAAATTCCTAGGAATAGCTTCCGTCCAATTAAATATTACACTATCAAACATGTCTCTTAACAGTGCATTTTAAAAAAAAAAAGGAAATGAATAAAAATACCAATCCATTATTGAAACATCATCCACACACCAGCCTGAGCTCCATTTGACTGACAGGACTGTTTTGACAGGCAGCACAAATCTCCCAGAGATGTTCTTGCTTCTAGTTTAAAATAAATAAATTAAAGAATATTTTACTTCCAGCATATTCAGATTCAGATTATCTGCTGGATAAGACGGCTGGTGCTTCTCGAAGTACTGACGTCTTACAACAGCCTTGTCTGAAGGTCAGTGTGATTTAATGAGCCTAAATTGCTTCATGTGGCTCTGTGTGCATTTGTAGAACACTAACTAGGAAAGCAGTGAGCGTGTGAGTTTATTTTTACGGTTATGTCTAACGTGCGGTCAGGATCGAAGTGTATCCACACTGAAGTTCGACAGAACACTTGAGCCCGCTTCACCTCATCATTATTGCTAAACATTGGCCTCCCAGGAACTCCTTTAATGGAAAAATAGTCTGGTTTGATCACCAAAGGCGCTCTGTTTTTGGATGAACTTAGATGGGGGTCATTGCCACATCCCACCATACAGTCCTGACCTCGCTTCAAGTCATTTCCACATGTTTGGGCCATTAGAGGAGTTCCTGGGAGGCCAGCGTTTCAGACATGAAGCAGGCAAACCGTTCATGGCTTCGGCATCCTGAGAAAACATGAGGCGTTCAAGCACTAGTGAAAAAGTGGGATAAGAGGATTAATGAACCAGAAGATAATATAGAGAAATAAAGGGAGTTTTTAGTCTCAGAACTGTGTTCTGTTATTCTGCACTATCACAAGTCCTGGTTTGACTTAAACGCCCCTCATATCTTTCCCAAATAAAGCTGAACATATTTCCCAATGGTGCAGACCAAAACTTCAATCAGTATTTTACATTTCAAACAAACACACTTCACCTCCAACATACCCCGTGAGACCCCCGATCCTGTACAACATCTGTGTAATTGGGGCAACGAATGCTGAAATGTAAGCCTGACTTCGTTAGCTCTGAGTACAGAAACACAACTCTTCAACTACTCAGTGATTCAATTCAATTCAATTCAATTTTATTTATATAGCGCTTTTAACAATGGTCATTGTCTCAAAGCAGCTTCACAAAAATGAAAGAAAAATGTTTTAGAAAAGAAAATAGTGATGTCTGGTGGTATTTGATTAGATTAATATCTAATACCTATCAAAAACTGTAATAACACTACAAACGATTAGGATTGAGTAATGCATTGTATTTATATCATTCACTATTTCTACTAGTGAGAAAAAAAACAAGAGACAGGAGGAAATCTCATGTATTACAACAGTTAGTTATAGATGGCATTGGGATTTGGCTCAGGATTCTCACTCCTCATTGGCTTTTTTAACAGTTCTGCTGAGTGCTTGGGAATTCCCCTGCGCTTAAACACTGTGTGACTGATTTGACATCCGGAGGTGTAAATTGTGGTTAAAGCGCTGGGGTAAAGATGTCAAGATGGTATTGTAAGTGGATGATAAATGGTGTCATGGACCTCTGCATCTGTTCAGGGATGATGTTCCAGTTTCATATAGCCTACTTTACTCGTCTTTTCGTTTTTTTCCCTTCTTTTTAATAAAGAATTGTCTTTTATTTACAGTACAGAATGTTTCCCATTTGTTTTTTAGACTCCTTCCCCACACAATCATTCCCAATTCACTCCCTCTACGACTCACTTTAAATAGCCCAGATTTTCATTACAACCTTGTAAAGCCTTCTGCTCTTCTTAGATTTCAAGACTGATATTTATAGACTGCTTTTCTAGCTGGACAACTAATTAGAATTACTTTTAAACAGATTGGGGTTTTAAGTTTTTCTGCTCACTGTATTTAACAAAACCTTGCGTTTGCTTCCAAACCTGTGAGCCTATGGTCTAACACGATGCACCACAAGGTTCTCATTTGGGCCCTTTTATATAACGTCTCTTGCACAGGTAAATAAACAGTAAGCATTGTAAAGCACAATCAATTCAATTTCATTTATTTATCCACAATGAAAATCTAGGGCATAATACCGCATTTTCTTTAATGTACAATCGTATTTCCTGAACTATGATCTCTATATGCACCACAAGTTATGACACATTTTAAAGTGAAAACTGCAGTGAAACCCAAATTCAATAGTGCATTAAACTAATTCGTCTGAGCATTAAAGATAGAATTTACATTCTGCTCATGGAACACACTGCTTTACAGATCTCAATGATCTTGGCATATCTTGCTGACCTTCTAAAAAATTCCGAAGATGCACATGTTTTATTATTAATATTTTATCCTTTTAATATTTTTTTTCTTTGAAATGTAATATGCAGAACTGTAATATGTAGTACACAAAAAGCAATGCAGGAATTTGACACAGGAATTTATGTTTACACGATGACAGTAAAGGTTTGAATCTTGAATTCTTTTCAATCTTAAGCACTTCACTAAGTTATGCCCAGTTCCCAATTGTTGCGTTAAAATTGCAACAATTTCAAAAATTTGGCTCCAGCATACGCTGATGTCATTAACTTCGGCATAGCCATGAAGCACTAAAGGAGTACTAAGGTGGAATGTGGTGACGCATTGTAAAGGCACAGAAAAGTTCAATGTTTGGTACAACAAGGCAGTGGATAATGGCAGTTACTTAGGTGTAAACATTTACCATAGCAAATCATAGTATGCATGCTCCTTTGGTTGACCATACATACTTAAATACATACATACATACATACATACATACAACATACATACATACATACATACATACATACATACATACCAGGGCTTGACATTGGCACCCGCCCACCCGCCAAATGCGGGTAAAATTCGGCTGTGGCGGGTAATAACTTTAG
>JAQMYL010000002.1:29227993-29249459 GCA_030014365.1 Clarias pachynema | reverse complement strand
TATACACACACACACACACAAACACAGTAAATATAATTACTTTGGTCATTAATGTTTTATTTGGCAACAATATTCTTTTAACCCTAACTGATACAGTGAGTAGCTTCTCATTTCTTAAACACCCATGTTGGAAGATGTTTCCTGTGGTTGTGGAAAAGATGTTATTGTGTTTCAGAAGTTCCTGCATCAGGCAAAGAAAACAACTAAGGAAATGGCTGAAACTGCTAAAATCGGCTTAAGAACTGTCCAACTTGCTGAAGCTGCATCACAAAAAACCTTGTTAGGGAGCATAAAGATTGGAATTTGGAGGAATGGAAAAGGGTCATGTGATCTGACGAGTCCAGAGTGAGCCTATTTCAGAGTGATGGACGTGTCGGTGGTAAGAAGGGAAGTGACGTGATGCACTCATCATGCATACAGTAGTACTCATCATTTTGTGGCAATAAAATGAAGTCAGCTGGTGACCTGAATCTACCGAACGACCAGGTTTCACATTCAGGAGTTTTTCCTTCCCTAAAGCATGGACGTGTTCCAGGACTCAAATCGTGAAAGGGTGGTTCTGAGAGCATGAGGAATCATTTTCACACATTAACTAGACTAATCCTAACCCTATTAAAAGTCTTTATTATGTGCTGTATTAAACTCTCCCATCATCAATACAGCACTAATTTAGGACAAACCTTAATGCACCTCTGGACAGAAATAAACATTGCGACGTTGCATAAGGTTGAAACAATGCCATCACAAATACTGTTGATCTAACCTAAAGGAGTTCTGACGAAATATAAGAGTGTGCAACCTTTGTTTTGTTCTTGGTCAGGCAGTGTGTGCATTTTTAATATTGGATTAAATGTCCAAGAAAGTATCCATATCTCTAAACCAATCAGTTATAGGAAATACATTTCTGCCCCACATGCCAGCTGTGCCACAACCGTCTGTCCTTCGCACAGGAGAAAGCTACTCAGGACAAAAGGTTTTAAGGAATCAATCTGTCTTTGCGTGCCCCCTCTCCTTCAAACACAGTTTCATTATCCTAACGTGCTGTGAATGGTGAGTCATAGGCAGAGCTTTTTCATTGCCCTCTCTCTCTCTGTCTCTTTCTCTCTGTAGTAGAAACCCACAGCATGTGGTGTTGGAAATGGTTATGTTGGGTCAGTTGGCTCTTTGTCTAAGAGTGAAACCCATAGGAATCCAATAACTTTCCACAGCGTGATAATCAGGACTTTGAAGTGAAATGAGACAGCATGGAATCTGGACTCGGACATTAGACGCTTTATTTTATCACATTTACAGGCTTGTCAGGGGATTAAGAAGTTCTTCATGAATAAATGTAAAAGCAAACTTAATTTCCAGACCAGGCGTAGTTTCTTTCTCAGACTCGTGGCTCATCGTCTGTATGATATCTAATAATCTTACGTACACTTTTCTGGCCACAGGCTTAAGAATCTTTTGTGTTGCCTTCTGGTTGGCTCTTGGCACTTTGGCGTAACTGAACACTTTCTCTACTGTTAAACTTTAAGTGTGACACAATAAGGCTAAATAGAAAGTAAAACTTTTTTGGAAAAAAAAAAATCTAGCAAAACGTAAAGGTTCGAATTCCAAATCTAGCAGCTTTTTACAATTTTACATCAACTAAAGTTTTAATCCTTTCCCACAAAACCTTTCTTCATCTCCTCTCTTATATTACAGTAAAGGAAATGACCACAGTACAGTTTCTTAACTTGATTCGTGTCTCTAGAGGTTAGAGCTCCGCCACTGCCGGGTTGCCACAGGGTAGTGGCATAGTGTTGGAAGGGAAAGCGGGACCCACTACCATAAAGGATGATCTACAGTATGAGAACGGTATAGAGTGGACATGAAAGTGGAGGAAAAAATAAATAAATAAATTAGGAAGCTATTTTTGGGTGTCAGCATTGTTCTTTCACATTGGACAGCATTAGCTTGATTCACAGGTCGTCTGGTGGATCGTTTTGATAAAATTCAGATGTCCTTGCGACAAATCACAAATTAGCGAATGCTCTACGTGCTACAGTATATTTTGCCGATGTAACTTTATATATAGGGTCGACATTGACCAGACCAGGCATGTGCGCTATAAGAGAAGTGTACAACAAACTGATGAAACTTTATCCAAAACTTGCACATATACTTCAGTTGCATAATCTAACATAAATATGTTTCAGGTTAATACAGCGGTCAGCAGGCTGACTGTTCGAGGCTAATCGTTGTCAGGGGTCGAAAAGGGTTCCTGTAGTAACAGCTTGATGCTCTCCAGCCCACTCGTTGTGAATTATTCATGAAATTCTGCATAAAGTTTTACATTTGGTAACCCAGCTCAGTACCGTACCCTTAGGGAATCCTCTGCACATGATGTTCGGTAGTAACCAGATTTATTACTGCTGACCTCTTCTGTTCTGCACATACTGTAGCAGCGTGATGGGGGAAAGAGATTTCATCGTATCTGGCCAGGAGCGACCGAGCTGACATTTATTGTTTTTCTTTTACAAGCCTCATGCAATAAGACGTTGGGAGAATTTTATTCAGTCCCACAGAGTTTATGTGAAACTCCATTTGCCTCCGCAGAACCTAGTGCAATTTAATGCTCCATTAGTGCAATGTTTTTATAACAGGGCTCAAGGGCCACAAAATTAGGCAAAAAAAATTATAAATGACATTAATGAATCTAGCTAAGACAAGTATTATTAATCCCAGTATTAAACAAGTATTGGAAAGCCACATTCTTTTTAAAATGATTATACTGGGCTTGCTTTTCATTGTGTAATTTAATAGCAGGTTTGTTGTTTTTATCTGCATCGTGTTATTTATTTGAGGAATCTGAATTAGTATTCATTACTAATGGATGGCATGCAAGTGTTCTAATTTAATAAAATATACTGTATAAAAACCTTTGATCTTCTGATCTGCAAAAAACACCATGGCAACATACAGAAACCTTCAAGCTCAGAGTTATGGACCATATTTGTGTTATTTTGTTTCTGTTTATGTGTTAGATTCTGTCTCTATGCATTGCATGTGTTGAGTCAATTTCAGGCTTTCCAGATGCAGTCCAGTTCTACTCTAGTGCATGACTAGACAGCTTTCCTAGTGCTGTACTAAAAGTAGAGATATTCCAGGTGAGATATTACTCTAATAGAAGTCATCCTTTTACATTTGTTCTGGAGGAAAAGTACAAAAGCATTTACCCTGAAATTCACTTAAGTATCTGAGCTTGTATTAGCTCACAGTATCCATTAAGTCATAGTGAAAATATATAAATTTCTCTCTCTCTCTCTCTCTCTACATCCAGAATGTGAATATGCCACCTTTGTCCCTGTTTGAAACCGTCTCCGCTTTTGATTTCAAACACCTGCTACATTAATGGTAAGCTGGTACATGGCACAATGCCATGCACAAATATAGTGAAGTAGAAAGTACAGATATTTGTAGTAGGATGTAGTGGAGTAATAGTCAAAAGTATCCTCTAATAAAACTACTCAAGTAGAGTACAGATAATGTGAAAACTGTTAGTACAGGAACAAAGTAAATGTCCTTAGTTACCTTCCACCTCTACTGGCTGCTGTATAAAATATCATTATTGCTGTAGTTATTGTAATAGAAAAAATACAAGTTGTTAGACACTGAACAATAGTTTCTGTGTAAGTATGATTTATCATGTATACTCCACAGTTTTTAATAATAAATGTGGATGAAATTCCTATTTGGGGGAAGCTAAAGAAAGGGTACAGTGGTGAGGTCAAGAACAAAACATTTAACTGCAAATGAGAAGCTGTCTGAAGAAAACTGGTTCATACTGGTTGCAAAGCGATGATCAGACAGCAGAAGGGTAAAAGAGGCGGCGGACCACCGACCTAAATTAAGTGCTGGAATGAATGAATGAATTAGGAAAATGAAAAAGTTAGGAAAATGTCATTAGATCTACAGGTGGCACAGTAGCCAAGTGGCCAAATGGTAACACTGTCACCTTGCACCTCCAGGGTCTGGGTTCGATTCCCAGCCAGGTTTGATTCCCATCTCTGTGTGTGCATGAAGTTTGCATGTTCTCCCTGTGCTTGGTGAGTTTCCTCCCACAGTCCAAAAACATGCAGATTAGGCTAATTGGTGTTCACAAATTGTCCATAGTGTGTGTGTGTATGGCTTTATTCGTTTAAACAATCTTTGTAAGCGTGTGTGTCCTGTGATGGATTGGCACCCTGTCCAGGTTGTACCCCGCTCCGGAACCTGTCAGGTGTTCAACGTCAACTACACTTCATGTCTTGTTGTTGGAAGGAAAAACATCCAAAAATGTTCGTCTTTATTTTATCAGAAGGGTGTGCAAACTTTGGCACTCGACTGTACAGTAGGTTCACGCTATATACCGAGTTCGCAGACACACACAGGAATGCCGGCAGTGAGCTCTCCAAGCTCTTCAAGTCTGAACAAAATGATAGATTGACCGGTTGTCAGAAAAGAAAACACAATCATCTGCCTCCACTGTTGTGCAAGAGGAAGCAATCTGGAGTAAACATGCTGCGGCTTGGCGCTCTATTCGACTTTAATATCCGGGAAGCTATCTGTGGACACACACACACACACACACACACATACACAAGACCAATTTCATCTCTTTATCTTTCTCTCTTTTTTTTTTTAACTAAACATTCTCTGCATTTAAAAAAAAAAAGCATTGTTGCATCCATGCCCTCCCGAGACAGATGTTAAACATTAAGCTCTGTGAAAAGATAAGAATCGTGTAAGCTGCTTCAAAAATAGTCTTTCTTATTAACGACTACTTGAGACCAAAAAAAACAAAAAAACAAAACAAAAACAAACACAGGGCATGTTTATAACCAGTGGCAGCTATTAATATTAATTGGATCATTTGAGAGGAAAAAATATTCTGAAATTCAGGCTGAACTTTATTATGCATGACAGTGGAATTGCTACTCAGATGCAAAATTAATAAGCCTCATTTACAATATGCCATATTTCATGCAGTAGAACAGTTTTGGTTCGAGTGATCCACTGAGAACTGTACCTGAAGTGAGTGGTTAAAAAAAAAAAAAACTGAATATAGTAAGAAAAATAATACAGTAGTAATAAAAATATCCTCCGTCTCAGTACAGTGTGCTCATTGCTGTGCAGAAATATGCGAGAAGCTGGTGACTGAAACAAACCAGTTGCTTTTTGAATTATTGATTTTTTTTTCCACTTTTTTTTTCCAAAGCAAAATGAAAATGTCAGATCCGGCAAGAAGCCTAATTATTTTGTTCATATTTCTGGCTTGGGGGTGATAATTTGTCTTAGAGAGCTGTCATGTTGCCAGATTGGGAAAATTACCACTCGATTTTGCTTGATTAAGTTGATAAAAAGTGCATTTAATAAGAATTGTTAATTAACGTGGTGGCACACTTTGCACCTCCAGGGTCCGGTTTTCGATTCCCAGCTTGAGGTCTGTGTGCATGGAGTTTGCACAGTCTCCAGGTACTCCAGTTTCCTCCCAGAGTCCAAAGACATGCCGATTAGGCTAATTGGCGTTCCCAAATTGCCTGTACGTGTGAATGCACGTGTGAATGTTGACTACCCAAACACAGCTTGAGAATAGGTTGAATCCTGAGCCACAATGTTATCATAAACCAGGGGCGTGGCTTATTTGATTGATAAGCTGTATACGTTGTTCCTCGGGAAAGAGGATGGTTTGTGCACATGTTGTTTGTGCTGAGTTCTCCTCAGCTCACACTTCACAACAATCTAACTCTTCTCCTGTTTTAATATTCACATCATGACACCAGAAATCAGCTACGCCTCTTCTTAGAACTTCTGCTACACAGAATGTGAAAGAGTCGCTGACCAGTCAGTGCGGTGTGCTGGTGTGAAATGGACGTTCTTTTTTTTTTTTTACTTGGCATTGATGTGGTAGAATTTAACACTGTTATAAATTTAATTAGTTCTACAGTAATATGATTTTAAAATACAATAATTTTTGTTATATCCCTTATTTCCTTTGCATTTGCTACATTTTAAAAATACAGAAATGGAAACATGAGCTCATGATTCTAATCAGATTTCAGCCTCATGTGGTGTAGGTGAGAAATATTAACGAGGCAGTGCGGAAAGCAGGAACGGACCTGAGACCTGAATCTCTACTGAAATTCAACAAGATACAGGAAATGAAAGGAGCTGTTAGTGAAAGGACACAATGCTATCTGGCAACCCCTTAGATAGAACTGCTTTTATGCTGAGAATGTGTTTCATTAGTGCTTTTGGTGCACGCTTGTTGAGCAGCACTCAAAGGTTTCGGTTTAATTACCTTCTTCCATCCTAAAGGCCACCTATTATGCAAAATTCACTTTTTCTTTGCCATTTTTGGACATTTATATGGTGCATTTAACAGTGACACTTAGCATTGTGCATTAAAAAAAGAAAAAGAGAAGAAAAAATCCCTGCTTTTGAGTCATCCTTTCATTTTTGTATTGACTGTGCCTTAAACAAACCGATTAGATTTTCCCTCTACTGTGACCTCATATAAGAAGATCCCCTCTGCCCAGCTCTGCTCAGCTCAGCTGTTCTCTAAAGGGGCGTGGCTCAGCAGTAGCTCATTTACATAGACACTGAAACAGGGTGTTTGGAAGAGGAGTGACACAGAGGTAGAAAATCTAGAAAAGTACTATCTGAGAAGAATTTCAGCTGGTGCATTAACACACACACTTTGGGGGATCCCTGTGTTGAAGTTACTTATAGGACCTTTAAAGGGGCACAGCACCCTGAATTTTTTTTTTTTTAAGAATGTGTAACAAGAAATATCTGTTGTTGTTTTGGTTGATGATGTAAATTAATGGTTGTTTCACTCTGACATAATAAAGAGACATTTTTATTGTTATTATTATGATTATGGATATGAATATGGATATGGATTGTTACTGGGTGATGGCATGGCTTAGGCATTAGCAGGCTATTGTAAAGATTAATATGCAAGTCGTTTACGGTGGAGCTCTCCTTTAATTATCATGGTACAGAGTTATATCACTCGCTGAGAAACGTACTTTAATACCCGAAAGAGCCAAAAGCATGATTCATAGAGTTTCTTTATAATACATACAAATATATATTTACATAGTGCATAGACTGTTAGCATTTTAATGTAATTTTACAGTAATATACTAATATCAATGATTCCAGCATATTTATGTAACTAATGCATAACAGGAAGCTAATGTCACTGTTTTATGAATTTACTAGTTTCTCAAATTATTCCTGTATACACATTGCTAGAGTTTTTGAACCCCTGTTTTTTTATTTATTTATTATTTTTTTAAAGAATATTAATAAACTAAAAAATGTTTGTGTATTTTTTTTTTTTTTACTTTTTGTAATTTATGTCTAAATCTTACTCTAATGTTTAGAGTCCAAACTGGGTCAGTCTGTGCAAAAAGACAGTTGTTGCCTCACATGTCCAGGGTTGGGGGTTTGAATCTCATTTCCATTCTCTGTATGCTTTCTGGGTTGTCCTCTGGGTACTCTGGTCTCCCCTCTTACTCAAAGACATCCGTTTTAGACTGATATCCCAAATTGCCCATATGGTTGGATATGTGTGTGTGCCTGTGCTCTGTGATGGGTTGGCACCTCACCCTTGTGCCCTGAGCTCCCTGTGATGGTCTCCAGGCCCCGTTTTTTGGGTCAGGAAACCCCAGGTTTACTTTTCCAACAAAATGAAATGCAATTTCCTTATAAAACTACGCAAGTGGACCTGAGATTTCGAATGCATTTTTAAAGGTGAAGCAATTTCACGCCAAATATCAACTTTATATTACATATACAATAGTAGCCTGGGGTCAGCCATTACACGGCACCCCTGGAGCAGACCGGGTTAAGGACCTTGCTCTAGGTCCCAACAGCAGCAACCTGGCAAAGCTGGGGCTCGAACCACCAACCTTCTGATCAGTAACTCAAAGCCTTAACACACTGAGCCACCGCTTCCCACATACACAGCATTTATAGCATCATGGGTACTGCAACGACATATAGAAATCTTTTTTTGTTGTAGATATAATCAACTTCCATGATGCAACATATATAGTCTGTCTCTGGGTATGCATTTAGTAACAACTGGTTAAAATGCAGGAAATGTCCTATGTACAACAGAGATAATAAGGTTTATTCAGAGCTAACAAGCATCTGGGTGGTAGAGCTGAATGTTTTTTGGATGCCGCTGTGTGCTTTGACATCCACAAGGTCTTTGCTGTGAGAGCAGAGAAATAACCGAGCCGGCACAAATCCATTATCCTGTGCTCTTTTCACTTTTTTTGAATAATGGGTAAATAAATAAATCCAAATGCAGCTTAAATTTACACTGCAAAGAAGCAAAACCAAGAAACGTTGAGTGTTAATGGTCACAGGTTTGTATTTATGCTGCAATTAGGTTAGGTAATGATGACAACGTGACACCATTCAGCTGCAAACGAGAGCTCTGGGAGTCCCGCTCTGACCACGACAGTAAACTGGCTGCGCAGATCCACTGATGTTTTAAATGCTATGAAACTAAATTGTAGAACAGTATAACAGAGAGCATGTTTTAAATCGGATTGCTCATGTGATTGATTAGTTTTCTATAACTGTAGCACTGACAGATTTATATTAATGCACTGGTCATATACATTCATATTATTTCTATAGTAACAGCGTATACATGGCGGATGCTACATAGAAAATCTTTAATAAAAGATTACAGATTTGGCAACATGGTAGCTTAAAATTGTCGCCTTGCTTCTCCTGGGTCCTGGTTCGCAGTTTGGTTTGCATGAAAATGCATTTCACAACACGATATTTCACCTTAAGAACTTCCGGAACGGATTAAATTTGTATGCCGAGATTCCGCTGTATTATAAAATCACACAAAAAAATTAATTGCAATAAAAAGGTATCATGATAATATAATATAATATCGTATTGTGTGGTCCCTGGTGATTCCCATTCCTATTTAATACAACTGCAAATGGTTTAAAAGTGTGACATTCACAAATTAAAACTCGTTTTTAGTACACATTGTTGTACAGTAGTACAAAATGGAACAAAACACGTTGATTACTTTCCTATAACAGCACAACTCCGGGAACAGTAACTGTGGGCCAGGCCAGGCCAGGCATCCTCATCTCTGATTATTTTCCTATAATTGAATGAACAGCCATGTTTTACTTGTTCATGGATCTATGCAGAGAATGCATTGTATTTTTTTTAAGCTACTAACTAAGCTTAATTTTTTTTTACTAAGGTATATGGTAAATGCCAAATATAAGAAGGCCATGACGATGACTAAAACTTAAACCATTGCCTGCCGTGTACCTCACTGGAAATATGTGGTCCATAAATACAGACAGCTACCCTGTACCTGCGACCTTCCACTTCATTGATGGCAGCAACAATTTAAACAATGTGCTGTTGGGAGTTGACAAATTCCCACAAACCTTTAAATCAGATAATGTATCTTCTGTAAAAGCCTATTTCATGGAGAAGTGAGGAATTCAGGACAAGGTCTTGTGCGTTGTGACTGATGCTGCTCTGAAAATGATAGCTACAGCTCAGAAGTGCTGTCCGTGGAGCTCACAGCTTGAATTTAATAGGTGAAAACAGGCTCTTGACACACTCCAAGATAGTGGGACTTTTTTAAAACAGCATCACTGAATGGTGTTTTTTCCCCCTGTTTCTATATATTCCTATATCCTACATGTTTGTTTATGCACCTTTATTAGGAGAGGTAATTTTATTCAATTAAAGAGAGGGTTACTGTAGTTCGGACATAAATGACAGTGAAAAGTTCAGGAGGTTATAACACACTGGAACAGCACTTCTCAAACGGTTCAGAGTGAATACACCATTAAAGACAAGTGTCCTGTCCCAGTTTGATGACTTTATCTTTTTCTTTCAACTTGGTGAGATGATTGAGCACTTTGCACAGCCACTTTTTACAAACAGTGAGGACAGATTTCGCCAGCTGGGACAAATACAGAGCAGATTTTTCTAAGAAAAGACATTCTATCTTTAGTATATGATTTCTGAAAATAAAATGCATTGATTTGAAACTCTGGGATTTAGGACTGAAATTGCCATGAGCGGATTTGAACCCAAGTCTCCATCAGTGATTATTTGCAAATCTCAACAAAGTGGACTTCATGTAAACTTAAACACATTTCCTTTTATGAAATTGCACCTGGTGGCACAGTGCCCAGTAGTTAGCACTGTGGAGGTTGCATGTTCTCCCAGTGATTGCTGGATTTCCTCCCACAGTTCTAAGACATGAAGACTAACTGCCGTTTCCAAATTGCCTGTATTGTATGTGCCTATACCCTATGATCGATGGGCTCCCCATCCAGGGTGTGTCCCCTTGTTGGTCTGAGTCCCCTGATATAGTATCCAGGCCTCCTGCGACCCTGTACAGGATAGGTGGTATAGAGAATGAGTGAGTGATCGAAATTGCATCTTTCAACCAAGACATTTTCTCATAGTCATACAATTTGATATCACCCAAATGGACATTCTTTGAGTCTGGTTCCTCTCAAGGTTTCTTCCTCATGTCTTATCAAGGTATTTATGACTTCAGCACCTTCACCACATTGAACATAAGATTTATAGAATTATAAATGTAAAAAATTTTTTATATTTGAAATTTATATATGGAATGTTTATTTCTATAAGCGGCTTCGCAACAATTGTTAAAAGCACTACACATAGAATTTAATTAAACTGTTATCCTATTGGGTTTAAGAGAGAACAAGATAGTACACGTCATCAATCAGTCATTTTAAATACACTGTAATGGCTGACATTATAGGAGGAATAAAACACTTTCCCACTTCCTGCTTCAGGCTGCATCACACCACCAAGTTGCTGATTAACTTCCTATACACCAAAAACAGTGGTCATTGCAGAGGGTGCCAATAATTTTGCATTAAGTGTTTTGCATTAAAAAAAAAAAAAAAAAGGACACTATATACCACTCACTCATCCGTCTATACTGTTTTATCCTGTAAACAGGGTCGCGGGGGGCCTGGAGCCTATCCCAGGAGACTTACGGCACGAGGCTGGGTACACCCTGGATAGGGTGCCAATTCATCACAGAGCATCCATATATACACACACACTACAGGCAATTTGGGGAATGCCGATTAGCCTAATCTGCATGTCTTTGGACGGTGGGAGGAAACTCACGAAGTATGGGGAAAACATGCAACCTCCATGCACACAGAGCCAGTAATCGAATCTGGCCAGGAATCAAACCCTGGAGGTGCAAGGCAACTGTGCTAACCACTAAGCCACCATGCCAGCAGGACACTAGACACCGTTCTCATTAATTTAAGATCGAAAATGAAAATGTCATTATTTGCATATGTTATTTATGTCACATTTTCAATATTTTCTCATAGAGGGCGCCAGAACTTTTGGCACGGAGAGCACTTTTGAGAGTATAAGCTGTATAAGCTGTGAAGTAAATGATCAATAAATGAAGGGCTTGGCGTGGCCTGAGCAGGAAAGAGTCATCTCTGATCTCAGACTAAACCAAAAGGACAGCTGCGTGCAGCATATCAGGGGATGTAACAACCCACAATCCATTTTTAATTCATCATCATTGATCTCTCTGTAGATGCGAGTGCTCCGATTCGGTTCTGCTCTGTGGCCGTTTCTTTGCCATCAAAGCACAGCTGTTCCCAGTGCGAACTGGGATCTGGCTGTAAGCCGATCAATCGGATATGAACGGGAAGCTCCAGCGACTCCAGTTCCAGTTTAATCGTTTGCTTCTGATCTAGTTTGGACGCTGATAACTCACCAGGATGAGCCTTTTTTGTCCTCAAGGCTGAGGAGAAGGTCTTGACTACAGACTTTATACAGTATATACAGTATATCAAACAAACAAACTAACAAAAAAACAAGCAAAAAAACGTGTGCGGATCTAAGGTTTCTATTCACACCATAATCCTTGAATGTTGTGAGCCAAATCCATCTGAATCCCTAAATCCTGAATCCCTGGTGAGCCAATTATTAAAAAAAAAAAAAAAGTAGCAAGTGGATGAGCTTTATATCGGCTCAGCATCCCTGTGGTAGTGTGGTGTTAAACCTGTACAGAGAGCAATTTAGTGAATCCCGAACACCACCAAGGGCAAGTGTGGATTTTGTGTGCCGCCAGTTTTTAAAATATTTTATTTTCCTTGAGGTGTCGGGTTTTTTTTTTTAAACATTGTTTTGAAACAATTTGAATCATTTAGTTCAGTAGCCAATATTAAAATTTTAATATAAAAGTATGAATATATATATATATATATACTATCAATCTGACCACAATTTTATGTACATATATTCACCTTGTGC
Source organism: Clarias pachynema (assembly GCA_030014365.1). Lineage (NCBI taxonomy): Eukaryota > Metazoa > Chordata > Actinopteri > Siluriformes > Clariidae > Clarias > Clarias pachynema. The sequence goes on along the minus strand of JAQMYL010000002.1, from coordinate 29,237,105 downwards.
CTGTCCTTTCTGCTCATTAACTTTAGCAAATTATCTATTAATAATTCTGGCATTGTTTAAAGTTTAACATCTTACTCTGAGAACATAAGCAACGCAGACAAATTAGATCTCTGGCAAATGGTCATGTTAATTCAAGGAGGAAAAAAACAGAAAGACATCAAGGATAACACATTATTTGATATAATTCCCCTTTGGGATTAATAAAGTAAGCAATCAAGCTATCTATCTAGTGTTCCACTGGTGTAGTGATATCATGCAAGATTCCCATTCTTTGCGACTCGGGTTCGATTCCCCAACTGGTGCAGACTCTCTTGACACTACTAATCAGAAGGTCTGCAGTTTGAACCCCAGCTCCACCTGGTTGCCACTGTTGGACCCTTGAGCAAGGCCCTTACCCCTGTCTGCTCCAGGGTTGCTGGCTTTAACCCCAGCCTACTAAAAACAAGCTGGGATTTCCGAAGAATAACAAATGTCATTGTGCGGTAATGTATATGTGACAAATAAAGGTTTTATTGTATCCAACCCTTAAAGGTCCCATATTTAAAAAAAAATTTAAACAAGTTTCCACAGGTCTCAGAGGTTCCCCAAAATGTCTGTTAATGCTCCAGCTGCAATACCTCTCCCATAATACTATTTTTCTATGTTAAACTTCTTTCATTCTACGCTTCTTCTGAACACACCATTTCTGAGTCTATGGAAATGAGCTACTGCTGAGCCATGACCCTCCAGAGAGCAGCGGAGCTGAGCAACACGCGTGGGGGGGGGGGTTCTCTTCTTATATGAGGTCATATTATATGAAAAAGAAATCTAATTAGTTTGTTTAAGCCCACATTGTCATGTGCTTCTGTTCTTACCTTGACATGCACATCGCTCTGGAATAGAGTCAAATCTGGACTCAACAGACTGCATGACCTTTTTCCATTGCTCCAAAATCCACTCTGAAGCTTATATTTAATTAGACTAACTAACAAGTAATTTTCTTATGGCAACACAGCAGTTTAGCCCCAAGTCCTGTGAGGTCCCGTCACATTGTGCTTGTGGAAATGCTTTTACTTTCACTAATAATGCAGCTGTGATATATACTGTCCATTTTTTTTATGATGCAGCTTCACCGATTTCTACTTACAGCTTCCAAGGCAACTCCATGATGAACTTCGCCCTGCTGTGTAACCTCTCTCTCTCTCTCTCTCTCACACACACACACACACCTTGAGCAAATTAGAAGAAAGAGGCAAAGAATCACGTTGTAGGCTCTCTCCTATTAATCAACATAATATTTTAGCACATTATAACTCATTTCTGCTCATGCCAAAAACATTAAGCTCCTCAAAGGCGTAGCTGAGTGGGGGAAAAAAATCGCACTTACAAATCTTTCATCTTCCCAAAATGTGGTCGCTCAGCCACAGTCTTCACTAGTCAGCTCTTTTATCTGAATGATAGACGCCTCATCAGTATAAGAAGGGTTGTTTTTTTTATTCCTTTCCTTTTCATGTTTCGGCAGATATGGGGCTCAAACCGGGGACCTCCTGATCAGGCAGACATTAAACTTGGATTCCATAATAAACCTAATTCCTAATTGGACTTGTTAGCAAAAACCCAAGTCTAGCTTCCCTGAGATATATTTCTGTAATTGTCACATGCATTAAACAAGGACAAAACACTCACGGATTAGAGCAATCTCAGCGATAGCATGCGATCCATCTTTTTCAGTCTACACCAAAGTTTATTGAGCATTTTCTTCCACTTTGGATGAAGACAGTTTGAGATTAATGCAGTGATAAATAACCTCAAGCAAGACCAGACAAATAAAGAGGATAAATGTATTTTCAGCCTGCTAGATAAGATTTATATCCTACTTTAAGAAATGCCTGGAGACAACTATTTAGTCGTAATGCAGAAACAGTCTCATTGTAGTGTTTGTTCGCAATGGTGTAAATGAACAGATTTTTAAGGTCAAGTAAACACATCTTAGCTACGTGCTTAGCTTTAGCAATGATGAGACTTAAAATTGAATACATTCAGGAATAATACATCCTGAAAGTCCAGTCAGGATAGATAGTTGGAAGTAATTATTATGACTGTAACTTAACATTCTCTTGAAAAATCAGTCAATTCAGCTGATGTCAAATAGCTGACATGATTAATTATTAAAGTTTATTAGGCATGTGAGCTGTAAATCCTCACAGAAATGGTGATTTGGCTAATTAGCAGTGAATATTACGCACACTTTTGAATTTGACTGAGAAATCCTCAGGCTCTCCTTAACTAGCGAGTTGGCTAATGTTGTCAGGGAATATTGTGTTTTGCACAATAAAAATCTACTCAAGTTTCCTATCAGGTTGGTTTTAGTTAGCTAATTTGCTAGTCAGCACTGAATGTTATGAAGATTTAATAAAAAGAAATAGCCAGTAAAAACAACTTATGAGTTTTTGTCTGGTTAGCTCATTTTGGCTAGTTAGCTAGCTTTATCAGGATTTTTATTATTATTTTTTTTTATATTATCATATGAGCAACCAGTCCTCTTAAATTTGATCTACTGGCCAATGAAATGTTCATATACTACAACACAAATCAACATTTAGGAACATTTTCCTGACGTCCTGTCTGATTACCTCATGGTAGCTTGATAGTACTGATGCTGCTGTATATGGTCTGTCAGGTTAGCTCATGTAAGCTAGTTGGTTTTGTTCATCAGTGAAAATTACTGACATTTGCTAGATTATAATCTTCAAATTGTTTCACAAATCCTATCAAGTTTTTCAGAACATTTATGAAAAGGGCATATAATCCTCACAGAAATCCTGAAAGGTTAACTAATGTTAGCCAATAAAAATAAAAATAAATAGAATACTGTACATATGTACATATAAAGGCAAAAAAACCAACAACAACATATTTTTCATATCCAGACAAGCAATATTTTCAACATCTGTCCGCAGATGTTGGAGCTCTTTTGTCCCAGAAGACAGAGGTAGATGTGTTTGAACCAGTGTTTCTCATGGTCCATATCATTAGCATGTTCTACTATTCCAAAACCCTATTCTTTACTTCTTCCTAATCCCTGGTCCTAGACTGCCCCCTCCTTAACCCCAATCCTAGTTTACATGTTCTTAATCTGTGGTCCTGGTCTACCCCTTCTCAATCCTGATTCTGGAGTACCTTCTTCTAAACCTTGGTCCTTGAGAGCCCCATCCAAACCCCAGGTCCTAGAGTACCCTCTCCTAAAGCCCGGTCCTGGCATACCCCCTCCTAAACCCTGGTGGTAGTATACCCCATGATAAACCTTGGTCATTTTGTTCATCGTCAGGGATCAGAACTTAAGGTTTTAAAGGTTTTTGTTTGTTTGGTGGAAAACGGACCATGTTTTCCTAATACACCACCAGTGCCATCAGCTGGACAAAAATGATCAAATACATGACTATACATGCTCCGTATTAACTCAGATCATTGAATAGATTTTCACCATAGCCAGAAGAATGCACTAATTTTACACTTTGGTGATGCAGTTAACAGTTAGCAATTTGGTAATGATTTCTTCTTATATTAACTTAAGACAATCATATTCTTGTTTAACAGTTCATAGTTATTTAACATTGCAGGAGATTTTCAAAATGCTTCTTTCTTGCTGTTGGAGTTAATAAGGTAAAAATGTATGTTACCATAAAACACAACCAGCCAAACGTCTTCTGGTGGAAAACTTACTGGTATAAAACTTTGGAGCTCTGGAGGCTCCTTGTCTACATGTTACATAACCTCCCCTTAGTGAGAAAAAAAATACACCACCACATTAACAAATACACATTTTGTATACACACAATGAACATGTAACCATAGCATATTACAGTAGTTGAAGATGTAACCATAGCATATTACAGTAGTTTATATTTTAGGCTGACTTTTAGAAAAACAGAAAATCATCAAAACTGATTACACATGACCCACTTTATTAAATACGTCTCTTCAGAACATGATAAATTACAAAAATTCATTCTGTTCACATAAGGCCATGGTTCAGAGTGTTTGAACCCGAAATAAGACATCGCAGCACATGTGTATCAGATCACTGATTACGCCGTAAAACGAGTATATCGCAGAAGAATAATAGCAAAGCTGAAAACCTGAATTGGACTAGTATTAATTTTAAACTGTCCCAAGTTTAATGCATTCTGCATCTACGGCGCTACACAAGACACATGCTCTGTTGTGAACAAGGAATGCAAGTTACATTAACATACACACTCACACACGTACACACATTAAAATGATTACGGTCTACTATTATTTCTACTGTTCTATTGATACATGACAAAACTCTTGAGCTGGGAATGCACATAATGTTCTGTACATAGTGGATAGTGTGTTATGTTACTATGGTAAATGAATGAACTAGAGATGACATAATCTGTCTTAAAACGTCTAAACAAGTGTGACTGCAGTTTCCCGAGTCTCTATATACATTCCAATTCTCGACCATTTAAATGACAAAGCACTTTAAACATTTAAAAGAAGAAACATTCTCTGTCCTCCGCTCCTAGAGTAGGACTAATGCGCTAATCCACTAAAATATCCACTTAGTGGTCCATCATAGTGCCATGTCTCATCCAGAGAGCACTCAGAGCACCAGCTTGCGATCCGGATGATCGGAGTGGCCTGTTCTCTGGTGCCGTACTTCGCGGTGTTTACTTTGCACATACTCGAAATGCTGCAGCAGCTCTTTGTAGTCGACTTGTGGTTGGGTTGGACGTTTGACACTGGCTTCCTTGGAGTCACCCCTGAAAAGGATAGACGATAAACGGCATATTAAAACTGAATTTATTTCTTTGTTTGTCAGTTCCACTGTACATTTTTTACTTTTATTGCACAGCAAGAGTGAGAAATTACTCAGGTGTACTACTGTCAGAACTGCTGCATCCTGAAAATCGTCTTCGATACAGATCATGACTAGCAAATACATTTTTCAATAAATTCCTTCCAGAAGATTGTACTGCACTGCTCTTCCTACTAAGAGCTTCATTTCTGACTAAACCGCAGCCTAATGAATCCTGACTGGTCAGAAGGTGTTGATTTAATTTTCTGTAACAGCAGTTCTGATGATAACACCAACTGTAATTCAAAACATGTTTCTGCAGATGCATTCTTAACGTCTCACCCTCACTCTTTCTTTCCTTTTTTTTTTTTTTTTTACCTGATCAAGTTCCTTAATGCAGTGGTTCTCATCCCTTTTGTCCCTAAAAATAGATCTCCAACACCCTCCCTTTTGCCTGGCCATAAATCATAGTGCCATAACCAGGCATCCATTTCTCAGCACAGGGGATGCAACTGCTCCGAAAACACTTTGGGTGTAATCCACTACCGCTCTAACACTGTATAATGCTACCTCAGCTACCTCCGCTAGAACGTTCATAACTTTACAATACACATCAGAAACTATAAGCTTCTTGGCTAAGCAGTACTGGAGACTGCTACATTAGTGACATATTTTTTGGCTCGGTGGACCACAGATCCTTTCACATGCTCTCTCTCTCTCTCTCTCTCTCTCTCTCTTTCAGTTGAGATATGTTTCAGCTGAAAAATTGTTTTCCTTTCATAAGGAAAAAATAATAAGTGAATATAAAATGAAGACACAATAATTGTTCCATAGCTGTTGTTTTTTTTTTTTGTCTTTTTAAATAACTAATGACAAACAAACCAACTAAAGAACAACACAAAAGCAACAAACCCACAAAAAAAATGAGAAAGGACATAACAAAAGAAAATGAAAATGTACAAGACAATATCGCTGTCAATGTACTGCATGCTCTCTGCTCTGAATACCAAAAGAGGATAATGGCTGGGTAAAAAGTCCTATCCTTTACAGAATCGAGCTTCAGAGCCTCTCAGGTTAAATCTATTATTTTCGAATGGAGGAGAAAGACATAACGTCTTCCAGCCAAGCGGACAAACGAGCTGGAGTAAGACTTTTCCAGTGTAGCGGGATTCTTCTGCGAGCTACCAGAGAAGGCATCTCAACTGTGTGTCACCATAAATATCTAATCAGCCAATAACATGGCCGCATCTCAATGCGATAAGGCATGTAGACATGGTGAAGACGATCTGCTGAAGTTCAAACCGGGCATCAGAATAGAGGAGAATGGTGGTTTAAGTGACTTTGAGCATGGCATGGTCGTTGTTGCAGACGGGCTTGTCTGAGTATTTCTGAGACTGCTGATTTACTCGGATTTTCACACCCACCATCTCTAGGCTTTACACAGAATGGTGTGAGAAAGAGTGAGCAGCAGTTCTCTGGGCGGAAGCGCCTTGTTGATGCCAGCGGTCAGAGGAGAATGGCCAGACTGGTACAAGCTGATAAAAGAAACAGTAATTCATATAACGTCTCGTAACAAGGTGTGCCAAAGAGCACACACTTTCAGAAAGTAGAGTCAGAATTTGGTGTAAACATCATGAAAGCATGGATCCATCCTGCTTGTATCAGTGGTTTAGGCTGGTGATGGCGGTGTAATGGTGGTGGAGAGATTTTCTTGGTATACTTTGGGACATTTAGTACCAATTAAACATGGTTAATATTCCACAGCCTACTTGAGTATTGTTGTCCATCCCTTTATGACCACCGGACAACACAAAGCCAAAATCATCTCAAACTGATGTCATGAACATGACAGTGAAGTCACTGTATTCAAACAGCCTCCACAGTAACCAGATCTCAATCCAATGGAGCACCTTCAGGATGTGGTAGAAGAAGAGATTCGCTTCATGCATGTACAGATGACAAACCTACAGTGACTATGAGATGCTATTGTGTCAATATGGACCAAAATCTCTAAGCACCTTGATGAATCTATGCCCATGAAGAATAAGTAAGTTATAGGCAAAAGGTGGTCCATCTTAGTACTAGCAAGCTGTACCTAATGAAGTGGCCGGTGAGTGTATATAAGGGGATGTGATCTCTGTTTCTTTTCGTTGTCGGTTCCATTAAAAAAGGATGTGCAAAGACACCTTTGTAGTAAATGTTTTCTTTCACCACTGGCTTGTGCTTTAACAACATTTGATTAAAACCATACTATATTGGAACTGTGATTTCTTTAGGCTGGGCGTTCAAATTTTCTGTTTGACTGCACAACTTACACCGTCCTCATGAGCTCTGGATTTGGGACACAGCGCAGGCGGTGAGACAACAGCTGGAAGGCCTGGCTCTGCGGCAGCAGCATCAGCAGTCCGTACAGAGCTTTAATCAGATACGGGTTGTTCTCCACGTCCAGCAACTGCAGCCGCAGGTCTATACAGCGAGACATGAAGTCAACACGGAGGGAAACAACATTATCAAGGGTTAGGAATGTAAGTCAAACTAATTATAAAATAATACATTTTATTATCGTATTTTGGATTTATTTATAGTTAGTAAAGATATATGTAACAAATTAACACAAATCTCAGAGCTCCCACAAAATGTGTGTTAATGCCCCAGGTGAAATACCACTCAGGTGTACCATTTTAATGTCTATGTAAATGAGCCACTCCCAAGCCACGCCCTAACAAAAATCAGCAGCAACAAGCTGGCTGAGGGCATCTTCTTATATGACATCACATTAGGAGGGAAATCTAATTGGCTTGTTTAAACCCTACCAAAGAGTTAACTCTTAATGTATTTTAAGGTTTATCTTTTAATGAGTTATACCCTAAAATCTGTCACACATATTTTCAATAATATAGTGCTGTGTATGGTTTCATGAGTTTGCATTCCTTAGACCTCCATGGATTCGCTCTTGCTTTAATTCCGCAAACGTGGTAAGTCCTGATATTTCTCACAGCTCTTTTAACACTTGCACAAAATCAAAATAAGAGCAGTTTGAGTGTTAGTTGTAGTTCGTGTCGAGTGTTCAGATCACAACCTTAAAGCTACTTGATGCACTTTCCTGCTTAGTGGTTGTTAGTGTGAATGAAAGTGAACTTACATGTAAAAATGGGACTCTCGATGAGCTGCACCAGTTTGTCTACTTCGATCAGGAAATCCACAGTCACCTCCAGATCACCGCTGATGAGTCAGAAGTCAGGGATTAAACTAATACTACATTCTTCACTAATTTAGAAACTAAGATGTAATGTTCTTAATAGAGGAAAAAAAATTGTGCTTTAAAGTATAGCACATGTGGTTCAGACCTTAAGTATTATGAAGGATACTCATGAATATTTTAAAGATACATAGGTTTCCATTAGAGTTGGAAGCGAACGTTTTAGTGGTGAACCTTGTAATATGATCTGACGCAATTGTGTCGTGTGGGCAAAATATCAGGGTTGCTAATCTAACTTTGAGATAGTGTGTTCACAAGTGGGGGGAAAAAACTTAATAATATTTCTGTTGAGTTTTCAATTTTTCATTTCTGCAATTTAAAGGTGATTTATCAAGTAATCTGAAAATAAAATCTTAGAGGCTAAGACAATATAATCACATCGATGGCTTCATCACAGTAATTAAAAAGCATTTTTAAACCTTTAGACTTAACCTAGTGGCCTGATCATATAATCCCTAATCTTTGTCCATTATGTTTCTTAGCAGCCAACACATATTAGTACCAGACAACATTTCAATGCAAAAATGATACATTTTGTATATCAATAAAATGAAATATAATTACTTATTCAACACTGGATTTACATTGCTTTTTCTTTTTTTATAAAGGCTAAAAGCCATTCCAGGATGTGCTTTATATTAATTTGATTTATAGTGAAGGGGGTTTAACTCCATTTCATGTTTTGCCTAATATCAGCCTTACCCCTAATAAAATTACTGCTACATAACATCTCATGACATGGCTGAGATTAAAAAATGAGAAAACTTCTCGATGGTTTTTTGGGGACATGAAGGCTGCAGCAATGTTCTATGAAAGTTCTTCATAACCTTTAACAGAGATTTGATCCATCAGAGCTTAATGTACCGGAGGGATCCAGTCATCTGTGTGTTTGTTTGTGAAACGTGCACTTTACTGAAGGATACAACTTCTGGATGAGGTCATATGCATGGTGGTAGTTCTGAGTCAGGAAGCACAGCGAGACCGTGGCCACGGGATTATGGCACCAGGAACGATATAGACAACAGAACAGAGAACAGCTCTCCTGC
>JAQMYL010000002.1:29183176-29200273 GCA_030014365.1 Clarias pachynema | reverse complement strand
TGTCCTGTATTTCCTTAGTCTGGAGAAAATAAGACTGAATTTAAGTGGTTCAAGATCCAAGTTCAAGACCAGGTGGCATCCTTTCATAGATTACATCAAAAACCAAATATGACTACGAGAGGACAAAACTATGTGGCTGTTACCAGGTTTTGTTTATGATGTTCTGATGCTATCTACTGTACACAATAGAAAAGCACTTTGTATATATGTTATGGTGTTGGTTATGTTATATAAGGTATGTATATAATTTTTTTTTCTTTTCTCTTTTTCTTTTCTTTTTCTTCTCCTTTATCTGTTGTAAAAAATGAGAACAATAAAATTATATATAAAAAAAAAAAGTACTACTTTCAAAAATTTTTACTACTTACTAAATTCCACTTTGGCACGATTTTGAAAGTGATGAATAGCTGGTGCTATTGCGTGGTATTGTATTGCCAATTTTCCACTTTCCCCATAATTGATTAGTATTTCTTTCAATGTGTAATATAATATGCGGTTCAGAGCTCAGTAGTTGCTTCTAAAGTGTGTGTAAGATTGTCTTTTTCTACAATGTACCCTTTGCAGTTCCACCAAGTACCCCTAGAGGTATGCATTCCTCCATTTGAGAACCAATGTTCTAGACCTTTTCTTGGATGTTCTAGCCGGACTCGGATGGCAGATTACACATTGAATTCGAACATGTTAGAATGTGGTCTGATGAATCACTTTTTGTTTTTTTGGTCATGTGGGCTGTGAGGTGTGTGTGCTTCACTAACCTGGGCAATAGATGGCACAAGGCTGCACTGTGGGAAGAACACAAGCTGGTGAAGGTAGTGTGATGCTCTGACCGATGTCCTGCTGGAAAACCTTGGTTCCTGCCATTCTCGTGGGTTATTTTGACGACTCCTAGAGACTGAAAATGATGCAGATCTTTTCACTTTGGAGAAATCAGTTGTAACTGTAGTTGTAAACACTGTGCGGGGTAAACAGCTCTCGATCATTCATTGAAACATGAAGTTTTAATCAAGGACTGCTGACTTGAATTTGTGAGGTCGATCTTATTTTTTTCCGTCACGCAGTGAGACCGTATTGATGATGGACCATCTGGATGCGGCTGTGGAAATGACGGTGTACAGGGACGAGGAGTACGTGGAGGTCTTTGGAGGCATACCGACTGTGCACTATAGGGACCGAGTATTTGTGCAGGTCAGTGTGACTCGGCCAAGAGATTTCTTCAACTTGAGGGTGGATGAGTGCTGGGTGACGCAGACTCCTGATCCCAATATCACACTGAGCCTCTCGCACACACTCCTGCTGGATGGGTGAGCTGTTAAACTCTTCATGTCAACAAAACCTGTGTAGGACTTATATATTTTAAATGAGTGAAATAACAAATAAATCAGCTGGGGGGCGGTGGAGCTGATTTTACGAAAAAACTCACATAGATTTGATACCCCAGTCATTCAGTACATTCTGGTCGACTTCTATTTATTTCATTTCCACATAACATTGCTGAATCTAGACCTGAGTAACTTAAGCAACCCCAGATCATAACACTGCCTCCAGAGGCTTTTACAGTGGACACTATGCATGATGGGAAGCATCGCTTCATGTGCTTCCCTTCTTACCCTGACGTGTCCATCACTCTGGAATAGGATCAGTCTGAACAACAGACCACACATGACCTTTTTCCATCGCTCAAAAATCAAATCTTCATGCACTTTAACAAACTCAAAGCTATTTTTTCTAATGCGTCTCACTAACAAGTGATTTTCTTCTGGACTGTTTAGTCCCAATCCTGTGAGTTCTCATCACATTGTGTGTGGAAATCGAAATTTCTTCTTTTATATACAGTATGCGAACGTATATAAGTGAACATGCTTTGACACATTCATGGCCAATGGCTGATCCAAAAACTTATCATGAAAATAATATCTCAAATTAAAGTTAAGATCTTAGCCTGTATCATTTTACAATGCATATCCTGTTTTTTTTTTTTCCCCCTTCCTTTAAGAGCAAAATATTTATTTTATCGTGACCCTAACCTTCCTGTCTCCTTTTCAGATGTGCTGACGATGAAACTGTTTTGTTTATAGCAAAATCCATTACACATCGTAACGGTACGATGGAACAAGGGGGACAAAATGGTGTGGGCTCAAACGTGCGTTTCTCCTTTGAAATGTTTCGCTTCATTATCGAGCCTCATGAGCTGTTTTTGCACTGCATTGTTCACCTCTGTGCCCACGAGCATGGAGAGTCTTGTGTTCCTGTAAGTGTTCACGTAATCTAAACACAACTTTAAACATTTACATTTAAGTATTAACATGGATTGATTGGTTTGAGTTTTGATGTGTAGGATTCTTTCTGGCTTGATTTTCAGGAATGTAAATCTGTTGTCAAGAGGGAGGCGACCTTAAAGGAAGCAATTGAGGGTCTTGTGTCTTATGGCCCGATCAGACTTAAAGTGCCTGAGCAGCCCAAGATAAGTAAGTATACTATGTGTAGTTGGTGTTTGATTCACGATAATACCAAATACAGCAAAAATGTGGTGATTAGGGTCATAGGTTTTTTTGGTTGTTGATATTTTATATACTTTGATTGTAGTCTCACTTGTATACCAATATAAATAAATCCATCCACCAATTCTTTAATGCAGTATTATCTATAGTGTCTTATGATTTCAGTGGAAAGGAAATGGCTTTTATTTTCAAACATTTCAAATATGGTTCCTAATAGCTGAAGTATTTTGGGTGTTTATGCAAGGTGGTGAAATGTAAATTTATAATTTTTTAATAAAAAATGTAGGTTTTGCAACAGTGTAGTAATGTACAGAAGTACGTTGTTTAACATTTAAACAATCTGACCCATGTACACCGTTTATGAAAAATATGGGATGTCCTGACTATGAACAGGATTAAAATGCTAAAGTAACACACATGAATCTGTTTAGTAATATGTAAAATGTTTTAAAGCAAGTATACAGAAACATCCCAATCTTCATGGATATTTTGATGGTACATGCTGAGGCTCAATCAAAAAGGACATCTTTTATACAGTATTTGTGTTAAATATAACTAGTGAAAACACACTGTCTGGCCAAATAAAGTTGCTGTTTCAGGAGGGTCAAATTATTGACTTGCATCAAGCTAACATTAACATGACTGGAATTGGGTTAAAAACTGTCCAATGGGGGAAGATACACCATGAATGTGATTGGAGATCACGTAAACGCATGAAGTTGCATCTAATGGAGAACGTGTGACCATAAGAGAACCACTTGGTAGTGAGGCTAATCAGAAAAAAGACTTCAATTTGCTAGGGAGCATAAAGATTGGACTTTGGAGCGATTGGGAAAATGTCATGTGATCTGATGAGTCCAGACTGATCCTATTCCACAATGATGGGCGTGTCCGGTTAAGAAGGGAAGTGCATGAAGCAATGCACCCATCATGCATAGTGTCCACTGTACAAGCCTCTGGAGGCAGTGTTGAGAGTGTTATGATCTGGGGTTGCTTCAGTGGCTCAGGTCTAGACTTGGCAACGTCAGCTGACGACCTGAATGTACTGAATGACAAAGTTATCACATCTACAGTATGAAGTTTTACTTCCCTGATGGCACAGGTATACCCCAGGACTCGGGTTGTAAGGGTGATTTTAAGAGTAACATTTTAACACATGAACTGGCCACTACATTGTATGCTGTGATCAAAGCTAAAGTTGGATGAATGAAATTGGTTTGAATGTATTTATTTATTTATTTATTTATTATAATTTTTTTGGCTAGACAGTGTATTACTGGTAAATATTCTTAGGCATAAATTATGGGATCATGATTTGACCTTCAGGGAGTAGCTCGGGTTTAATTCCCTGTGTTTATTTATACAGTATTTTGATTACATCCTTGTTGTGTTTGTTTCTGTAGATGTGATTTTTACCCTGTTGGTGTCCATGGCTTTTGTCTGGATGCTGGCACTCTTTCTCATCCTCCTAATCTACATCGCCAAGGCAGGGAGCAAACGCATGACCTCAGTCACTCCAACTTAGTGCACCTTCACCAAAACTTTTATTTTTACTTATTTTTACTTTGTGTGCTTACAAGGACTTGATGATGACTTGTACATTTTGGTGAACTAAAGCTGATGCCAGTCTGCTTCCTTGTCTTCCTTCCTCTTTTTTTGGCAATATGGACCTTATCTGTTGACTGTGGATGAGTTGAACTACTTGAAGCTTGTAAAAAAAAAAAAAATCAAGACCAGATTTTTTTTGTGTGTATTGAATAAATACATGTAATTTTGACTTACTATAAACAAACGGACAGAAGTGTTGGCACTTTTTTGGAAGAACTTGAATCCTAGCGATGCCACACTGTCTGAGGCAATTGTGTACAAGTTCGTTAGGCTTCATTAGGTGGTGGTTATGACTTGAAGCAAGCTTTCTGGGTTGTTGGTGGGTAATCAAACTAGGGAGAAAAAATGGGAGTGGGGCCACAAATAAACATTTGTATCCTTGGTAATAAAAGTGAGGGGAAGGAAAACAAAAACGTTCAAGCATGCCCATAATAGACAAACGATCGGTACTGCAGATCTTCACCCATGACACATCAAACATGATGGTAGTGCCCAGCCAAACAATGGAAATCATCTTAATTCAAGGAGCGTATAAAATTTATTCTCTCAACCAGCTGGAGAAAAAAAGGGCCCCAGATTTTCCCAAATGCATTGGGAAAGCCCCTTAATGAAAGTCTAACCTTTTCCAGTTTAGCAAAGTATCTCTTATCTAGTTGGAATGGGAGGGAGAACTTTACGTCCAATTAATCAGTAGACGTCTTCTAGCAAGTAGTACGGCAAATGTGTACTGTTTTTTTTTTTTTTTTTTTTTTTTTTTTTTTTGCATTTTTAATGGGCTTGTTGGCACATATTTCTTATTGCTGCACTGAAAAAAAAAATTTTTTACTGCCAATTAGCATAATCTACATGTCTTTGGACTGTGGGAGGAAACTGGAGTACCCAGAGGAAACCCAGCAAGCACAGTGAGAACATGCAAACTCCATACACACAAACCTAAGGCAGGAATCAAACCTGGACCCTGGAGGTGCGAGGCGGCAGTGTTAACCACTAAGCCGCCATGCTGCCAAAATTTATATTAAGTAATTAATTTTCTCAGAAGAGGACAAAAAAAAAAATTCTATCCTAGAAAAATAAAATTAGAGAACCTACAGTATATAAATAAAAGGTTTTGTCTGTACATTGGTCAGAAGTCACTCTTTCGATGATCTTTATGTTTCATACATTGGAGGACCCGAAACCAGTCTTAGAAAAATTTCTGTCTGTCTGTCCAGCCAGATTGTGTTACAACATCACGCAAAACTGTCTGGACAGAATTTAATGAAACTTTTGCAGTAGATATCTGCCTGAAGCTTAACCTGCAATAAGTGAAATCAAAATGTTGATTAAAAGCAATGTTATGAACATTTATGTGTCGGATTTAATAATCTACTTTAAAATACGCTACTAATGCACTACTTGCTCAATGTAAACAAACATCTGCACCAATAGATATGATAATTAATTAGAAATAACAGCACTGAAGTGGTATAAGTGAATTATAGTGAATAAGACAAAACTTTACCTGATCTCTTTTTTAGATTTCTCATCTGTGATTCTGAGTGTATTTGTCTGACGACGAAAGAAGGACAACTTAGTGTAAACAAGACATAAGATACTCAACCTTGCAAAATTTAATTTCTTTGTATTGAAGTTACAAAGACAGAGTTCTGCTGTACAGAAAGACAGACAGATATGTATGTGGGCTTCAACCTGAAATAATAATAATAATAATATCACTGATTACATTTAAGCTGTTAAACACTTAACTTTTTGACTATTTCTAAAAACTCTTAAAAACTGAGAAAAATATTACCCAGTGTAAATTTAATCCCTTCAGAATAGGGTTTATGAATAGCTACACCAATAGTATCCTTTGTATTGGTTACCCGAGATTAAAAAAAAAAGAAGAAGAAGAAAAGAAAAAACAAAGAAAAAAGGGCACTTTGGGCGGGGTTAGGATGTAATCTGGCAACCTTTACACAGTTACAGTCACACATGCAACATGAAACTTTTCTCTGCAGAACTCTACCGGCATGAAGCAGCAGCAGCAGCAGCACAGGACATGGCGACGGGCAACAAGTAGCACTTCTTCTTTTGTTTTGCGATATGAAAGTCGGCAGTCTGCAGTAGCCTATAATAAAACTTTATTCTAAGGAGTGAAAAAGCGCGTGAGCTGGAATTAGAAGTGAGAATCAAAGAAAAAAAATTTTTTTAAGGGAAAAGGTCACAGAAATCTGCAGATTGTGTACGTTGATGATTAGATCTGAGATTTCGGGAATGTGAAGTTTGTAAGTAAATCTGAACGCAGGGAAACAGGGGCCGGTGCCGTTAATTCTCGGAGGACCGAGTGCGCACTTTCGGGGAAGAAAAACAAACCACAAGCGCGGATAAACATTCCCCTGGGATCTGAACATACTGTATGCACAGAGATGAGTTCTAAACCTGTTTTCACACCTGCAGTTGTTTTTTCTGTGCTTGTGTTGGTGCTGAAGGCAGTCGGTGGTGCATCGGATGAGGATGAGTTCAATGCCGAGGTACAGTAATAATAATAATAATAATAATAATAATAATAAATGTTATTATTGTTTATTTATTTTTTGTTAAATGATCATAAATATAAATGTGTTCGAGGACGTTGTGGGATTGATCCAAATCCAGGTGGAGGAACACTTAAGATGACTGTCTACATGGTGACAGCATAAATCTTATTTACATCTTATTAATCAGATTATGACCCCATGTATATACTTCTATGGTGTGCAAATTGGGAATAAAACTGAAATCTGAATTTTAGTTAATCCTGTTAATCAGGACAATATAAGTCTTAATCAATATGACTTTTGTCAGATCAATAAAGCAATGAATATGAGATTAATCAGATTAATAAAGCAATGAGAATGTGATTAATCAGATTAAGACCTCATGTACTGTAAACCTCATGCCTTAAGTAAGATTAGTCCTCTAGATCTGAGTTATTCCATGAATCAAAATTTTACTTTGTATATAGACAGACTTTAATAAAACAACCAATTTCTGATTAATCAGATTATGAATGTAAACATTGCCGACGGCGATATCGTCTTGCACCTCTAGGGTCGAGGGTTCATTTCCCACCTCAGGTCCGAGTGCGTGGAGATTGCATGTTCTTCCCGTACTGGGTAGGTTTCCTCCGGGTACTCCGTTTTCTTCCCACAGACCAAAGCCATGCAGATTAGACTAATTGGCGTTCCCAAATAGGGAGGGATACAGTAGACTCTAGGCCCCCCTACACCCTGTATACAAGCTAAAGTGGTATAGGAGTCAACGATGAGTAAATATTGCGTTGATGTCGAAATTGGAAATAGAACCATCTCGATTGTAGTTATTTAGTGTTTATAACTCTTAAGCAATCAATATGTGACTAATCAGATTAATAAAGCAATCAATATGTGAAGAATCAGATTAAGACCTGTAAGCCTCATGCATAAATCAGATTTGTCCTCTAGATTTGAGTTATTCCATGAATCAAAATTTGTACTCTGTATATAGACTTTAATAAAACAACAAATGTCTGATTAATCAGATGTGTTAATATGGTCCAATGTAAATATTGCTATGATGTCAAAATAAAAAAACATTAGAATTTTAGTTATTTAGTGTTTATACACCGTTAATCAGGACAATAGAAGTCTTAAACAATCAATATGTGATTAATGAACAGACAAATCAGATCAATAAAGCAATCAATATGAGATTAATCAAATTAGGACGTCATGTAAACCCCATGCCTTAAATCAGATTAGTCCTCTACATTTGAGTTATTCCATGAATCAAAATGTAACTGTGTATAAAGACAGGCTTTATTAGAACAACCAATTTCTGATTAATCAGATTATGACCTCATGTAAATATTGCTATGATGTCGAAATTAGGAATAAAGCTCTCTGTACTGTAGGTATTTGGTGTTTATGCACAGTTAATCAGGACAATATACTGTAAGTCTTAAACAATCAATATGCCAGATTAATCAGATCAATCCATCCATCTAGGTGCAGGGTGACAGTGCTAACCACAACGCCACGTGCCGCCTTAATCAGATCAATAAAATGATCAATATGTGATTAATCAGATTATGACCTCATGTAAACCTCATGCCGTAAATCAGATTAGTCCTCTAGATCTGAGTTATACCATTAATCAAAATTTAAATCTATATAGAGACGTTAATGAAACAATGAATGTCTAATTAATCAGTTTATCACCCCATGTAAATATTTCTATGGTTTCTAAAATTGCAAATAAATCTATCCGGAATTTAGCTATTTATTGTTTATACGCTGTTAATCATCACAAAATAAATCTTTGTGTTTACATGGACAATAATCAAACAATATCTGATTATTCAGATTAAGACTCCATGTTAACATTGATACTGTGCCTCAAATCAGATTAGAGGACTGGAGACTTGAGTTGTCATGTAACTGTGTTTAGATGGACGATAATAAAACAAACAACATGTTGTTCATTAGATTAGGTCACAATGTAAATATTGTTATGATTGTCTTAAATCAGGATGAAGCCATCTGGTACAGGTTTATAGACTATTGATCATTACAAACATCTTTGTGTTTACGCAGACACTAATGACACAATATCTGCTTAATCAGAACAAGGCGTCATATACTGTAAACATTGCCTTCAATCAGATTAGAGATTTGTGTCATGATTCGACTTTGTTTTGTCCTTTGTTTGTACACTGTTTATCATCAAAATGTAACTATGTTTAGATGCACGCTAATAAAGCAAGCAATATCTAATTAATCAGATCAAGAAACCATGTAAACATTTATGTAATGCTCTAAATCATTACAATGCTCTACAATGCTCTAAATCAGATTATTGACGTCAGTTATTTCAGTTGTGTCACCAATTGCTATTTTTTGCATTTACACATCTGTATGCATGTGCAAACTATCATAAACGAAGATGGATTATATAAATGTAAAAACCAAATATAAATGGTTTAAAGTGGTGTTTGGCAGCCCAGGGTTTGATTCGACTGTATTTACATCCAACAAGTAAAAAAAGGGAAAAAATAAATAAAAATACAACTTTATTAGTACAACAGCTGCAGCGCTGATACAGCTGTGTAAATACCAGCTTTTGTATTTAAAGACAAGTGAAGCATTTACATCATAAAAGGAAAACTATAATCTGCTCCTAGTCGATTTTCATATATTGTGCACTCCTACATTAGTTATTGTGTCATGTCAATCCGTCATATTAAGGTTTGAATATTATATTGGAGTTCATAATCGCTCCACTCCCTGTGCAGCTGAATTAACTTCACTCCAGCCATTTTCCTTTTGTTCCCATCAGCCTGCTCTTGAGCTTGAAAAAACAACTCTTCCATGATGGACAGCTGTGCTCAGGATTCTATACTTTTTATTTAAATCCCAACGCAGTGCATATCCCTATGTTCCTGAGTTGAAACAAACAAGACTTGGTGTTGAACTTGACTGTATATCAGTCAGATCCTCCCCGGACAGCTTTCTCTCCTTTGTGTGCTCCCTTGGGTTGAGTTGTCGGAAAGTTTCCAGCCCCGCTCTGTAGGTCGTGCTGTGATTTCAGGAGTTTATCGGTGCAGCCCAGAAAGGCATTTCGCCTCCATCTGCGTTCACTCATGGCTCTGCCGCTTTTCTACACACGCTGAAGAGAGTGAACAAGCTAGAGAGGTTGCGTTAGATGTTTTTCCAACTTTCTGATCTGGATCTTCATAGTTCAAGGAACTTAACATGATTTTCCACTTACCTCAAGTCAACCAGACAAGATATTTTTTTGTGTCCAGCATTTGCATGTTTAGTTTGTGCTGGAGCTATGATGTAATGAAAGTGTACTTCATCCCAAAATCTAGTTCTTCAGTGAGGACATAAAAGATCAGCTGTGTATTGTTTTGTACATGAACAAGGTGGCACAGTGGCTTAGGGATTGTCACTGTCGACTTGCACCTTAACATTTAGGCATTTGGCACACGACCTTATCCAGAGCGACTTACATTTTTATCTCATTATATATCTGAGCAGTTGAGGGTTAAGGGTCACACTCAAGGAGCCAACAGGGGCAACTTGGTGGTTGTGGGATTTGAACCTGGGACCTTCCGAACCACAGTCCAATGCCTTAACCACTGAGCTTTTTTTTTTATTATTAATGTTGTCTGTTTTTCTCTTGTCATTTCTGTCAACGCTGCTGATGAAGACATGGCTGAGGACTTATGGTTACCTGTCCCAGGCCAGCAGGCAGATGTCCACCATGCAGTCGGCGCAGATTCTGTCCACTGCCATAAAGGAGATGCAGCGCTTCTACGGCCTGGACGTCACAGGCCAAGTGGACCCCGTCACTCTGAAGTATGGCCTTATTTTTTGGTTTATTGTACAAGTTCCTTGTACAGAATCTTAAAAGTTGAGGCATGCAATTTTTTTTCTCCCAAAACCCGCTCCTATCTGCTCATAAATGAAATTATAATCAATCCTACTGTTCACTATAGAAGTATGTAATGTATATTTCTTGATATAAAATAAAAATACCGTTGAATGTACATATTATGCTTTTTAAATGTAACACTATTCTTTAATAATGAGAACACGGTTAAAGTGAGGCTGAGTTTCTTGTATAAACTTTATACATAAATATTTTAATCCATATGATATATATAGTAATAAGTAATGTTCCATGCGATATTTTTGTCATATCCCATGTGAATCATAGGATTTCTAAAAGTGTTCTCATTAGAACTAAGGGCAAGGGGAAGTGAAACCATTCAGTCCAGCATGTGATGACATGAAACATCTGCCGCTAAGAGAGCTTCAGATATTTTAAAGTTGACAAAAACGAGACTGTGATGCTTGCTGTGATGTTGTGCTGACAAAATATTTGACTTTTGTTTCTATGGAAATTGTACTCTATGGATGTTCTTGTTTAAATGAATCTAGAGTGCAGTCTTTAATTGTGTTTTAAGTCTCCTTGCAAGAGAAAGAACTCTGGTTTCATGTTTATAGTGTGAACTTGATGGTGTTTTGGTAAATGAGCATCTTGAACCCCTTTGTGTTCAGAGCTATGAGGCGCCCGCGATGTGGTCTTCCTGATCGTTTCGAGGTGCACGTTGAAGGGGGCGTCAGGCGGAAACGCTTCGCACTGACGGGTCACCGGTGGGACAAAGTCAAGCTGACCTACAGGTGAGTTAGTCAAAGACGTTAAATAATTGTAACCTGATTTGATCTATTTTTTAAGGTTTTAATCTGTGGTCAATTTGTAAATTTAGTTTTCATCTAGGGGTCGATGTTATGTGCAATTAACATAAAATCTTTATTTAAAGGAAAGGTATTGGAAATTGCAAGTTGCAAGAGATAGCGCGGAGCTAATTTATAAGGCAGGGAGATTAAATACAATTTAATATTTAGCATTGCAATATTTGAAAAATAATAAAAGTACTGTATTTAGGTATCCTTAAATATACCAATTTATTACAAGTCTAGAAAAATGTTTGGGTATTGCACCTTTAAATAGCAACAATGCTTCTTGTTAGGGTTAGTTTGTACAATAATGTGTAAAAGTCTTGAGCCCACTCTCAATTCTTGATATTAAATGAAATTAAATGTTGTCGATGAAATGAAATAAATGGGAACAAATATTGTACTGCAACAGGCTGTAAAGTGCCTAAAGATGCAACTTTAAAATTGGTTGTTTATGTAACAACCTCAGCAGCGACCTCATTTCCCCTCTCGTCCGTTCACTCAGTGTTCACCATCACCAGTATACTGTACTGATCACCGGCCTGATCATGTGTCATCATCTGCACCTGTTTCTCACTGGTTCATAACATAAGTTAAATGTTTTTATGCTTGAATGATTCATAGGTCACTGTGTGGCCTATTGAAATACATTCTCTCCGAAACTGCTCATGTTGTAAATGATATGTGTGGATTTGTTTTACTAGCTTACATTTATAGAAAACCAGTTTACTTTGAATGGCACATTCATTTTGTTCAAGCAACCAATATGTTTCTCTCAGATACAGTAGGTTGACATTTTGTTACCTATTTTTTTTTGCAGCATTCAGAACTCTCCATCCAGCCTCAGTCAGCAGGAGTCAAACGAGGCCATCCACAAGGCCTTTAGAGTTTGGGAGAAAGTAACCCCGTTACGCTTCGAGCACATTCCTTATCATGACATCAAAAACGGCAGCGAGGGACCGGATATTATTCTGCTGTTTGCCTCGGGCTATCATGGAGACACATCCCTTTTTGATGGTGAAGGAGGCTCTCTGGCTCACGCATTCTTTCCCGGTCCAGGCATAGGAGGAGACACACACTTTGACATGGATGAACCGTGGACGCTCAACCAGCGAGAAGGAGCAGGTGTCAATGAATCTCAGAAGCTTGTTTTCAAAATACTAATAATACTTTAACATGTTTAAGCCATATTTCCTCGTAAAGGTCGATTGTTTTAATGAGATGTATTCATTGATCCCAATCTGGACATGTCTCCTCTCCAGGCATTGACCTCTTCCTGGTTGCGGTACATGAGCTGGGGCATGCGCTGGGTCTCGAGCACTCCCAAGACGCCTCTGCCATCATGGCTCCGTTCTACCAGTGGATGGACACGGAGACTTTCTCACTAGGCAAGGACGACATCAGTGGCATTCAGCAGATCTACGGTGAGAAATGTGATAATGTAAAGATTTCAGGGGGGTTAATGTAGGATGCTGGTGTAACAGATTTAAAATATTATCTTCAAACCTAAAACATCCATTTAAACAGTGTCTATATTTTACTGTCCTCGAGTGATTCTTGATTTTCCTTTGGGCTCGATGGGAGATGATGGAAAACAATGTGCACTTTCTGAAGTATGTTTATACTATACTTTAATCCCATAGATATTTAAATCGCAGATATATTGTAGTAATAGTTATGTTAACTTACCTCCCCATAAAAAGGTACAGTATGTTGTCTAAAAATGGATAAAAATGGTATTTTATTGGATAAATATTTGTAAGACCTTATTGTGACTTTAAAGTGGACGTATTATCGAAAATTCACTTTTTAGTCAGGCTTAGACATTCAGGTGGGTCTCCATGGTGTGTTTACAAACAAAGGTGGGTCTCCATGGTGTGTTTACAAACAAAAACACAATAAAAACAAAACATCTTTTTATTAACATTTAATCAAGCCGATTCGATTTTTCCTCTAATATGACCTCATATAAGAAGATCGCCTCCCCCAGTTTGTTGCACAGCTCGGTCGTTCTCACGAGGGGCGTGGCTCAGCTGCATCTTATTTGCTTAGACATTTAAACAGCGCATTTGGAGGAGGACTGAAAAAAAAAGGGAGTGCATTATCTGATGGGTATTTCTGCTAGGGCGTTAACAAGACACACTTTTGGGAGCTTTGGGACGTTCTTCTTAAAGAATGAGAAAAATATGGGATCTTTAATTCTAGGCATAATAATAATAATAGGATTTTAGACTTTATTAGACATTCCTGCCATAAGATGTGTCTTAATACTATATTAGTGATCTAAAAGTGGCGTGGTCACATGACTGAGTTACAGTTATTGTGAATCAGTGTGAGTGTTTTCTCCATCGCGGCTCATCCGGATGCACTGTAATACTGAGACTGTGAGAACCGGGCTTCATGCCACAACTGCTCCTCTGTGGGGGGAAAAAAAAAAACATGACACTACTTAGTTCCTCTGGACAAGAGGAGGAAATTATAGCCAAATGTTTACATGTGTTAACAGGCCCCCCTGTGATTGCACCCACTGAGCCTTTAATCACCACTACAACCCCATCACATACGACCACAACCGAACCAGAACCAGAACCCACTTCAACCACTACTGAGCCTTTAAGAACAACCAGACTTCCAGTGAAGCCAACCGGACCTCCAGCGAAGCCCACCAGACGTCCAGAGAAACCCACCAGACCTCCTGAGAGAGCCACCAGACCTCCTGAAAGAGCCACCAGACCTCCTGAGAGAGCCACCGAGCCATGGGTTCCTCCGGCTGACCCCAGACCCACTCGCCGCTCAGACCAGGACGCTCCTGATATCTGCGATGGAGACTTTAACACGATTGCGGTGCTCAGGGGGGAGATGTTTGTCTTCAAGGTAATGGTCATGGCACACCAAAACAGATATGTTGTATTTCTTTAATGTTTGATGAAAAACAGCATGCAAGGGAAGTTCTTCATCAAAATAAATCATGCTTGTTAATAGTTCTTTAACAGTACAGATGCCTGAGAATTAATTAAGCTGCATTATAAGGTAAAAAACAAATGTGGGAATCAGTAGGATCTATTAATTCAGGTGTTGGTTGGTGCTGGAAATATTGGCACCCCAAAATAGATAAGAATACTCAAACTACAAGTAAACCTTTTTTACTTAATTTTTTTTCCCAGTACAAGATGTTTTTTAAAACCGAATTATAAGAATGTAATGGCAAAAACAATCTTGGTTTAATGGAGCTCTTCAGCTTTGATAAACACAAGGAAACTTGTGCAAACTCCACAAACAGCACAAAACAAGACATGTGATTTAGATTCCATCAGATCATATCCCATGTGATGTTTATGCAAAAAAAAAAAAAAAAAACTTGGTTGCTGTGTCATGTTTGAAGCTGTTTTCCCGTATACCCTGGAACAGAGTGAGCCATTCTAGGAATAGTTTTTGCTTTTCAGTGCTACAAATAGATTTCCTAATCTCTAAGTCATGTACTTTTTTTTGATGTGCAGATGCTTTCAACTGAACTGTAACAACAGTCTTTCTCTCTTTCTCTCTCTCTCTCTCTCTCTCTCTCTCTCTCTCTCTCTCTCTCAGGGTCAGTGGTTCTGGAGAGTCAGGCGGAACCGGGTTCTGGATAATTACCCCATGCCCATTTCCTTCTTCTGGGTCGGCCTACCTGAAGACATAGATGCTGCATACGAGCGCCATGATGGAAAATTTGTGTTCTTCAAAGGTCAGTGATGTAGATGAAAAAAGATTACACACTCATCCTACTCATGAGGTGCCAACACTTATAGTTTAGCTGCAGCATTTACACTCTACACAGTTCTGTTAAAAGGAAGTTGAGTCAGGTAGATCTAAGAAGAAAGAAGTCCAGTTGACATGACTCAACTTCAAACATTTCGTTATTTTTTTATGTAAAAAAAAATGAAATCAATATAATTCTTGGTAAATAGACAAAACAAATATAAATACCATGGGAAAACAAACAAAAACTTTCTACCTTGATGGTGTCCAAGCACTAGTGAAACACTGGGATAAGCGCATTAGTGCAGCTTCTGTAAATTATGATGTTATTCTGGACAATTAAAAGTCCTGGTTTGAATTGAACACCTTTCATACAACTTTCACCTTTCCTTAACTTCTGGTCTTCTTGGTTTTATCCGCCTGCTTGAAGCCAGTGTCTGCCAAAAAAAACCCCAACAGTGTTAAAAGGGTACCAAAGCTTTCCTGAAATCGATGTACAATGTAACACAGTGAAGGCCATTGTGGAGAAATTGAGGCACAACAGTGACATTATCAAGGACTCGATCTTCTTCCAAAATTTGATAAAGAAGGACAGGAATAAAACATATCAGAGAGGCTGCAGAGAGACCTGGCAAGGACTGGTCACTTCCTCATTAAAAACACATTCAATCCTACCTAAAGCCACAAGTGGCAAAAAGGGGGTACAACTTTTTTCTTTTTTTTTTCATTGAAAACTTCCAGGCTGTGGAAAGGCTGGAGATCTGCTCACAATCTGATATACCTGCCAGGAAATGTGGAATAAAACGATCAAATCATGATGTGCATAAGACGATGCACTCTTAGACTCCTGCTGCGTTACGAGCAAACAGTGCAAAGTTTACCAGAGCATTAGTAGATTTATGCATCCAGGTCATTGTAGGTTTTTCTTTTTCGCTTCACACTTCACGCAGTTCGACACTGACTTGTCGATTCACGTCCCAGTTGAAAACAATAAGTTGCTTGTTAAACAAAAAAAAAAGCATTAGTGTCCAGCTTTACACTGCATTCTTGCCTTGTTGTTTTCCTAATTGTCCCACATCTAAAACTCCACGCCATGTGTGTTGTTGTGGGTAAACTTCTGTTTTATCTTTCTCCCTACGAGGACCTTCTTGTTAGCAATGCTGGCACTTCTGTCAAACTTGTTCGGTCTGAGGTACCAATCATTTCCGACAAGCGCACAATGTTAAATATTTCACAGCTTCCCTGTTTTCTTGAAAACATCTGCTCTCTGTGCTCCAACACACTCTTTAGGCCAAACTACGTCAGTCGTAAAGCACTCAGTGAGGGAGGTTCGGCGAGCGGGGAGGGGAGGGGAGGGGAGGGGGTTTTGGCAGAAGTATCGGGCCTGTGAGTGTTGCATCAGCCTCCACATGGTGATCAGCTTGTGGAGACGGAGCAGGAGCCGAGCGCTGTGGCTCGAGTGTCAGCTGCTGAACAGAACACACTAACCTTCATTAGAGCTTCAGTAGCCATCGCTCGGTTTAAAGAAAGCTTTGTGTGCAGCGACTCGAGAGGGAAAGTGGACTTTCATGCAATATAATACAGCCTCTGTCCTCTTGTCAGATTGGAAAAGTAGAAAAGATCATGACTTTTTCTGCCGTCTTTTTTTCTTGCTTCTTTTGACAGGGTTGCCAGGTTTGCTTGAGAATAATGTTTTTAATTAATACTAGCGTTAGTACCTGTCATTGATGGAAAAGAGTTTGTAGAAAGAGTTCAAATGTTAAAGCTAAAAATAATCTGATCAGCTTTAATGTAATATTATTATTATTATTATTATTTCAGGTTGAAGCCCACGTACATGTCTGTCTGTCTGTCTGTCTGTCTTTCTGTATGGCAGAACTTTCTGTCTAACTTATTAATACAAAGAAATCACATTTTGTAAGGTCGAGTATCATCACAGATGAGAAATGGAAAAAGTAGATCGGATAAAGATGAAGTTTTGTCTTAAAACGACTCCAGCGTGTTAAAAT
>JAQMYL010000002.1:29148893-29167056 GCA_030014365.1 Clarias pachynema | reverse complement strand
GAATGTAGAAAATAAATCACTAAACAAAAACAAAGAAATTTGCAAGTGACCCCAAACTTTTGAACGGTAGTGTGTATGCTGTCATTACAAACAAACAAATAAAACAAAAAAATCCAGAAGTAAATTGTAAAAGGCAGTCCGATCATGGATCTGGTTTACTGAGAAAACGTTTTAACTTTATGGTATCCAAACACTCATGAAACACTGGGATAAGTTTAGCAGGGGATTATAAAGGGAGTTTTTACTCTAATAACTGTGTTCTGTTATTTTGCACAATCAAAAGTCCCGGTTTGACTTGAATAGCCCTGCTATAAACCATGAGGCTTAAGGAAAGAATAATGGTTCATATTTTATAAGCCAGTTACATGTTGCTGTTCATCATTTTGCATTACTATTTAGACAGAGCCATGTGTAAAAACACCCACATGTTATATCTGACTATTCCAGTTTATGGTGTAACCATTTGATGGTGGCCTAAACATAGTGCAACCCAGTAAATGTATAACTTAGATAATAATTTAGCTTGGGTTGTAATGCCTGGCGAGTTTCCTCCAGGTACTCTGGTTTCCTCCCACAGTCCAAAGACATGCCGGTAGGTTGAATGGTGTTTCCAAATTGCCTGTGGTATGTAACTGGGTGTGCGTGAGTGAGTGTTTGTGCCATCCTACAAGTTGGTGCCCCATGCAGGGTGTACTCTGCCTTGTGCCCTATATTTCCATTTTCTGTATATTGGGGAGACACAGAACAATACGGAATAATAGTAAATGTAGAGATAAATACAGTATAGTGGAGTAAAAGTATAAAGATGTAAAAAAGTACAGAATTTTAAAAAAGTACTTAAGTACAACAACAAATAACATGCATGAACTGTAGTTATTGTTCACCAATAATAATAATAATAATAATAATAATAATAATAATCATTTTGTTAAAAAGTCAATAACTTACTTCTATAAACAAAATCTACTTGCCGACGCATTGTTTCGTCTCATGCAAATCTTTTTTTACTTCCAGGTTTGCAATATTGAAGAACCTCCAGGTGGGTGACTTTTCAGGCTGTACTCTGATTATGATGAGGTGGTTGAGCTGACCTCAGAAGCAAATCAATGACTGTTCATTGTGTGATCAGTTGCAGAGCCTCTTCCTAATGTTCCAGTGGTGGGAATGGTCTCGGAGGATGAAGTGTCTGAAGAGCCGCATTCTTCTCAGTTCCGTCCAGGGTGAGCTACACGCTTACAGAAGCCTGAAATCTGTTTTTAAAACACTTATTTATTTCAATATGAAGCATCTCACAATGGTCAACCCTTTTAGATGACAAGTTAGTGCATTTGTGATTTTTACAATAAATACTTATGTCGACAAAAGGCAACTTAGGCAATATAAGTTAAAGTAATGTTAGATAAAATGATTTTCTAGGATAAGCATAAAATCTGACTTTTCTTAAATGCTGAGTTTATGGATACAATCTTTTTTGCTTCAATAACTTACGAATCACGCCATATTCTGCCCGTTCCTTCTTTATCTTTATGTAGCTACCAAATGGTGGAGCAGTTCCTCAATCTATCATGAAGGTTGTCTTCATAGGAAATCCTTTTTTCCTTTTTTTAAGAGATTAGGATTAAGAGATCCAGTTGAAGTATAGCCATGTGTTACTGATTTTACCATTTGCATTCACTACCCTAATCCAAAGCATCTTCAACTTTTCCCCTATATCAGAGTGATGCAGTGGATAAAGACTGGTTTCCAGAATGCTCTGCTTTACCACATGCCCCGCCCACCAGACCAGCCAGAAAATGGCTCCCAAAGATCATCACGCTGCTCAAATAAAGGTATTAATCCAAAGTAATACAGACTACCTGCTAAAGGATAGGCAGCTTCTACCCAGCTGGAGCTCCATCTATACCTGTTTCTCAAAACAAATGCAAAAAGATGAAGTCAGTAAATATAACCTAATTAACACTACCATACCACATATGAAATTTGGGGGTGAAAGTAGAGGGAAATCTTTGGTTTTAGCTTCAGGTATCTGATGCAAATCACAACCATAATGAGAATATTTGCTTTTTAGCCAGTATATTTAAAGAATATATCCCATTGAACCAAAATGACCAAAGACTATAGCTGAAATAATTTAAAATTGCATTGATAACAAGACTAATCAAGTCAGATAGGGATTCCACCAGTATCTAGAGAGTTCCTTTACATTCTCATTCCTCCACCAGTAATTCAGATAAAGTTAGATATGGTTAAAAAAAAATCTCAAATCTCTTAAATTTCATTTGGAGATTTTTCAACCAACTGTAGTTCTAAACAGTAGTTCTAGAAGTGTATAAACATTTGATATCAGCTTTGGTTCCTCTGTCCTCACAGTGTTCTCACCTCCTCCTGAGTCAGTAACCAGCCTGACAGACATCGACACAAAAGCTAAGTATGTTGAAAAGTCAAATGATAGTAGGAATCTGTCACTAGCTGAGCTTTTCTTACTCTGTAACGTGTGTTCTGTGCGATAATACCTCGCTTTGTGTGTCTTTATCATTTTTTAGCATGATGGGGTGGATTGTTCATGGTCTCGGCCTGGCCTTACCACAGCCTGTTATAAGGAGTAAAGAAGATTATGGGGTAAGTCAGACACAAGCATTTCTTCAAAGGAAAAAATCAGTAAAAAGTTATCACACGGCTTTTCACCTAACTGTAAATGCAGCTCATCAGACAGAACATTTCTGTGGCTAGAAGTTTGTCTCCTTTGTTGTTCCAAAGCAGCTTATTCTTTACAGATAATGATAAACACTGTACACTTCAATTTTGTCTTGAGCATCTCTTTAAGCCGCTTGCTTTTATGATGGCGCCCCCCTAGGTGGCTGCCGTCGCGACTCTGGTCGCAAAAGTAATTTCGCTGCATTTCATACTTGTATGACTGTGTATGTGACAATAAAACTTACTTACTTTACTTACTTACTGATCATTTAAACCACTGATTTTTAACCATGCTTCAATTTCCCCTCCATTTCTTTCAGGACGTGGCAGAAACGGTTACACAACACGGTATGTATCACCTTTTGTATGTACCTTTTCTGATTTCTCCAATCTCTTCACTTACACAATATACATGACATGATTTCAGTTCTTGATATGAAGAACAGTGCATAAATAACCACAAAACCTATCTGATATAATAATCAGCGCAAAAACAGAAACAAAGCAGACAGTAACAGCATAGTGGGCACAGGTGGGACTGCAGGACATCTTCAGCAACCAATAAACCACAGAAATATATTAACATATTAACACATATTCTATATATAACATATAACATAATCACATATTCTATACTGGAAGAGTACCCTAGATGGCATTCCATCACATTTTGTTCCGTGAGAAGGACAGCCATTAGGGCATTTCATCCATAACTTTCCAACCATCTATCTAGGAATCTCTGAAGTCCAACTAGGGACCGTGGAGGCCAATGGTGACAACCACTGTGTTTATTCTCATTTTATTACCGTGGTGGGTCCTATGGTCAAAATTTAAACATGCATTCACACACGACAGGCAATTAGGGACAGCCAGTTAGCTTAGTATGCATGTCTTTGGATTGTGGGAGAAAACTGGAGTGCCCAGAGGAAACCCACCATGCACTGGGAGACCATGCAACTCCCTGCACACAGAGTCCACAGATGGAATCCAACCCAGACCCTGCAAGGAGGTGCAAGGCGGCAGTACTAACCACTACGCTGCCATCAAAAAACAATTTAATGGCAGTTTATCTATCACAGAATCACCCTAAAAGTCAGTTTATAGAACATTTCTGTACCAAAGGTACACTTTAAAGGTCCCTTTATGGCATTTTATCTACCAAAGACAACCTAGAGGGCACTTTTAATGGATTTCAAACATGATTACATAAATGCTTATTTAATTTTAATCATGCTCTGATTTACTACAATAATTCTGTGTTCATGTGGGAACATCACAAGCTATCGAAATGTGAAAAGTGTTTCATCCTGTGGTCTATAAATTTATTGCTAATACGTTCAACTGAACTTCACATTTATTTGTGCAAAAATACAGCCAGCCCATATTACAGACAAAAGTGCATGAGGTGTATTGGCAAGATATACATGGACGGAAAAAAATCTAAAAGCAGGATAAAGTGAACAAAGGTACAAAGGTCTAAAGGTCTAAAGCTAAACAGGAAATTAAATAGGAAATGCAGCGCTAAACAATGTTCAGAGGCACTGAAAAACTGAACAGTGGAAACAACAAAGCCCTAATTTGGTCAGGCATCATTCAATAACTATCTGTTTTACATGATAAGATTAGTCATGTATTTTATTAAATAGTATAATAACAATTAATCAGGTTAAACAGGGGAGTTAATTCATGCAAGGTATATATTTTTAGCACACAATCTCCACGTTGACTATATTTCCAGCTGTCCACACTAGGTTAACTTCCACAGACCTGGTCCTCGAGGAGGTCGACTCAGGTGATGACCAGGACAAGGACCAGGAGAAGAGATCTGAGCAATCGTCTTTCACAAAACAAACAGAGTCAGAGGAGCGATTGGATCAGGAAGCTATGAGTCCATCAGCACCAACATCATTCCTGAAGCAAGAAGATGCTGAGACACAAACTGGACGATGGACCCCCTTCATTGAGAGCATAAAGAAAGAGGCAGAGGACAAAGCCATGGCAACTATCAAGGAACGGTTGGTGTCTCGGTTTGGGTTATGGAAATGAATAGATATTAGTGGCACTATTTTGCTTGATACTGCCACAAGACATTTACATAAGCACTTCATGACAACCACTCAGTACCGAGCATAATGAGGTGTTATGATACTGTAGTTCTGACACTCACCGCACTTTAATGTCAGAATAATCTATATTTTCTACATTGTTTATCAGATATTTATGAATATGTTGGGACTAACTAAGAGTCTAATATGACATTAGTATGAATATTCCGCTATTCTTAGCTAATCTTAACAAAGCTAAACAGAATCGCTGTGTCATCTTAGCATGCGGCACAAAATTATAAAAAAAGGTTAGGAATAGAAAATATAGGAATGTTCTTTCTAATTGACCTGTACAAGTTTTTCTAACTTGAGCGTCTGTCAGCTTGAGCTTACATCCTTTATTAATGATATGAGAATAAAAATAATGAAATTATACAAAAACAACAACACAGTTTCAGACCATATGCTAGGACCTTTGTAGCTAGGACACATTGTGTGTGTGTGTATGTGTGTGTGTGTAGGTTGCGTCAGGAGCGTTTGGAGATGGCGAGGATGGCTGAGGAAGTGGCGAGACACGCAGCGGAGTTGACCGTCCGAGAGCTGGCTGGAACCCGAGTGACCGTACACACACCCATCCTGGAGGTGGAGGAAGATGCTGAGCTAGAGTAATCACTCACACACATGCACACACACATACAGTACACACACAAACACATCTCATTATACTTTTAAGACCTTCCTTTAATGTAATTATTCTAATGCTGCTAATTAATGCTGTGCAAAACATATCTTAAACAAATGCACACACACACTTCAGGCTTTATGAGTTCAAGAAACATCTCATATCACAGACACACACTCAGAGAACATCTAGTGTTTGTATACAGTGGTACATGCTGAGGTTTTAGAGAATCATTTTCCTACACGTAATCTTCTATATTCACCTTCTATGTTGCAGGTTACAGGAGCTGCAGGACGATGAGAAAGTAGCTGAACTTTTACACAGTCAAAGCGCAGAGTAAGGGCACATTTTCACAACACATATAAAGTCATTTGTTGGTTTTCTTCAACAGCAAATGTTCATACTGTACTTATGAGGGTGAGTCAAAAACGATCTGCAATCCGGTTAAATTAAAACTTCTGTCTTATCAGCACTTTCTGTTCAAGGCTACAGTCTCCCTAGTCACTGCTGTGCAGGTGTGAACATGTTCCATCAGTTCAATCGTAACTGCGTTGCGAGCAAAAACGGGCACACCCCACTTGTGATTTGCCTGAAAGAAGAGCAGCGTGCAGTAATTCGTTTTTGGTGGTCTGATGGCGGTATTTATCAAAGACTTTGTGCGCAGTATAGAGAACGTGTTTTGTCACGCAGGAGTGTGTATGAATAGATTCAAGGAAGGTCGGACAAGTGCTAGCTCAAGAAAGAGCCGGACGACCGTCCACATCCACGGCTGATGAAAACATCACATTCTCCCTATAGTCCTGATCTCGTTCCATCTGACTTTGGTCCCCTGAAATGAGCCCTACAAGGACGAAGAGTAACATCTGATGAAGAAGTGAAGACAGCAGCGCATTCATGGCTCGCAGCTCAGCTTTAAACATTTTTTTAATGAGGGAGCTTGTTGACAGATGGACAAAGTGTTTTTTTTTTTTTGTTAAAAAAAAAAGGTATTTTCTAAAAGTTAATTAAAATTAATTCTACAGTCAGAGTGTGGTTAATTTTTTGACTCGCTCTCATATTATTGTTAGCATACATATTGTCCTACAGAAAGAA
Organism: Clarias pachynema; assembly: GCA_030014365.1. Lineage (NCBI taxonomy): Eukaryota > Metazoa > Chordata > Actinopteri > Siluriformes > Clariidae > Clarias > Clarias pachynema. Next base: position 29,160,543 of record JAQMYL010000002.1, on the reverse strand, counting down.
TATGTGGGTAAAGGAGGGAAGAGGAAATACTTTCACAGAGTCAAGGACAAAGCCAGAGTGATCGGTATCAGATGCTGGGTGTGTAAGGGGACACTGGATCTCATAGTGTGTGTGAAAGAATTAGTATGTGGAATCCTTGCTTAAAAGGAGCGGTACCAAAGAGTAGAAATGCCAGAACCTATAACTCCACAGAATGCAGTTAGGGAGGGAATGAGGGAAGTGATGTCATACTCTCATCTTAATTGATTGATTGATTGATTGAATGTTCACGATTTTAAGGTCAGTTCCTACAGGTATCCTATGTATATAAGTAAAAGTAAAAGTATTTTTAAGTAGGGTAAATTAATAACTATTTGGATGTACAGTATGGAGCACCCTGCTCTCACTCACTCATTCAACGTCCACACCGCTTTATCCTGTATACAGGGTCGCACAGGGCCTGGAGAGGCCTAGAGAGCCTATCTCAGTAGACTTAGGGCATGAGGCAGGATAAACCCTGGATGGGGTGCCAATCTATTACAGCACACACACACTCAGACGCCACACTTCAGGAAATCTGGGAACGCCAATTAGCCTAATCTGCACGTCTTTGGGGTTTTGGAAACCGGAGGACCCAGAGAAAACCCATCAAACATGAACTCGCAAACTCCATGCACACAGACCCCGAGGTGGGATTCGAACCCAAACTCTGGAGGTGCAATGCCTACAGTGCTAACCATGTGGGGGAATCACATTTTTTGAGGGAAACCCCCAAACCTGGCAACCATGTTTGCAACCCCCCCCCCAGCACATCTCCATTTAACCCAGTTATGAAACAAAGGCTACATAAGCCTTTTAAATTACTCATTCACTCTGGGGCATTGTAGTATAACAGGTGGTGTGGGGTTTATTTATACACCATGTTTAGCCGATTTGTATGGACCCTGAAACGCAGCCAACGCGGTTTGGCTTCCTGTATAACCATATTTATTAATGACTCCTCAGCGCCCCCTGCTGGCAGGATGCGGTAGCTACTAGTCTTCCAATTAGTGGTTCAATCCCAACAAGTGCTTCCTACGTAAATTGAGGAGGTAGGGTATACGTTCATATATGCTGTAGAAGTGTATTATTGTGCAGACTGGATTGTACCCTGCGTGTCAAAATGGGATTTATAATATGAAAAAAAAAAAAAAAAAGGAGAAGGTAATACAACAACATTTAATATTTAGTGTAAAAGTATTTAAATTTTCCGTCAGTGTATAAAACATCCGGAATTATTATTATTATTATTATTATTATTATTATTATTATTATTATTATTTTAATAAAATATCTCTGTGGATGATTAGCAAAGAAGCCCGGACAACAGCCAGCCTAGCAACCGCATCCCATAGCAACGACGGTTGCCTGGTTACCGCTCGTGCATCCTGCTGCTTGTTTACGCTCAGGATGGCGGAGCTGCACCGAGCTTCCGCAAACATTCCGAGCACAAATAAGTAAATATTTATCAGTAATTAAGTGGTAATCATTATTTAGTATAATTAATTCATTATTAAAATAATTATAATGACGTGGAGTTAATAGGTCAAGCTTTAAGAGGATATCTCCGTGTATCTCAAGGTAAGTTCATATTCTGGGGGATTTGTTTCATTCAGAATTTTTTTTTTTTTATATAAATATTGATTTCATTATTATATGCTACGAACGTTGCTAACATGAAATGCTAGTTTTGTTTCTTATTTTCTTTGTATATGCATTTTTATAGTATTCTAATATGGTAATAATAATATAATAATAATAATAATAATAATAATAATAATATAATAATAATAATAATAATAATAATAATAATAATATTATTATATTCACTGATCAGCCATAAGATTATAACCACCTGCTTAATATTGTTTATTGCCCACCTTTTGCCACCAGAACAGTGATGCACTGTGTGTTCTTCACAACCTGCATTAACCTTTCCATCACTAGCGCTTCTATTGGATCGGACTACACGGGCCAGACGTTGCTCCCCATGTGCCTCAGTGAAACTTGACCACCCAGGATTAGTAGTTAGCAGTGTCGCCTCCCACTTCCAGAGTTTGGGATTGATCCCCGCCTCGGGGTCTGTGTGCATTAATGTTCTCCCCGTGCTTGGTGGGTTCCCTCCGGGTATTCTGGTTTCCTCCCACAGTCCAAAGGCATGCAGATTAGAACGCTAACTGGTGTTCCGAAATTGCCCGTAGTGTGTGAGTGCATGTGTGAATGTTGACCCTACCACTGTCGTAAAAAAGAAAAAATGGGAATAAATACAATGGTCACCATTAGTCTCCACAGTCCCTAGTTGGACTACAGAGGATTCTAGATGGATGGATGGATTGCTGCCTAATAATCCCAACCACTTCCAGCTGCCATTGTAACGAGATATAATGTGAGAATTGTTATAGCTAGACAACTGGGTCAGAGCAACTCCAAAACTGCAGCTCTTGTGGGATGTTCCCGGTCTGCAGGGGTCAGGACATACCAAAAGTGATCCAAGGAAGGAAAAATGGTGAACTGGCGACAGGGTCATGGGTGAGCAAGGCTTACTGATGCACATGGGGAGTGAAGGCTGGCCCATGTAGTCCAATCCAATAGAAGAGCAATAGAAGTAGCTCAGTTTGAGGAAAAGGTTAATGTTGGTGCCAGTAGAAAGGTGTCAGAACACACAGGTCATTGCTGTGTTGGTGGCAATGGGGGGCCTACTGAATATTAGGCGGGTGGTCATAATGTTATGGCTGATCAGCGTATATTGAAATAATATGAATTATCACATGATTAGTGATATAATGTTTGCATTATGTGAAACAATATATAATATTGTGTGTGTGTGTGTGTGTGTGTGTGTGTGCGCGCGCAACAGGTGTCAGGAACTATCTCCAGTTGAGAAGTTCATCCAGGAGGTTGATGATCCAGAAGAAGAAGGAGAAGAAGATAATGATGAGGATGAAGATGCACCTGGTGTAGAAGATCCAGCACTTCCTTCTTCCAAGCCGACCACTTTGACAGCAGATCAATCTGTTTCTCCTGAACCTTTTAGACCACAAACTTTTCTTGCAGTAGAACCAGAGGAAGAGGAGTCTGGTAGCACATCAGAGGCTGAATCAGAGTCAGATACGATCACGCAGCAGCCAAAGTCAAGCGCCGGAGCCAGCGAGAAGCAGAACATCATCCAGGTGAGAAGTGACATGTTAGGATACACTTTGCTACACTGTCAGGGCAAATCTATTCTTCTGAAAAGCTTTAGCTATTAAATACATTGGGCTACAGAGTTTACTAATATTCTGTCATATGTGAATACGTTACTATTTAAGATGAATTAAAGGCGCAATATTTGTTTTAGTAATAAGTGTATTTAGATATAATAAGCATGCCATTTTGAAAATCTAGGAGTTGCGATATTGCAATGCAATAAATCCATCTAGTTTCTTAAACAATCAACTTGAAATTAGCCTCTCCCCTACAAAATGACAAAGACAATATAGCTTCAAAAGGTACAAATGGCTTCTTTAAAGGCTAATGCATAAACAACTACATCTACCTTCATGTCAAATTAGGTATAAAAAATCTTGTCAGTGGTGGCATGTTGGCTTGGTGGTTAGCATTGTGGCCTTGCATCTCCAGGGTCGTGTGTGGAGTTTGCATGTTCAAACCTGTGCTTGGTGGGTTTCCTTCCACATCCAAAGACATACAGATTAGACTAATTGGTGTTGCCAAGTTCCCTGTAGTGTGTGAATGAGTGTGTAGTGAGTACATGTGCACCCTGCGATGGATTGGCACACTGTCCAGGGTGTACCCTGGGATAGGTTCCAGGCTTCCTGAATCTTCCTGAATCTTCCCCTGTACTGTATATAGGATAAGCGGTATAATTAACCAAAATCTAAAATGATCTAAAATATACGAGTTGATTGCAATAAAAAACTATTGCAACCAAATACTGTAGCATGTGTGACAGTTCTAAGTACTTTGTGCTTTGCTAGCATACCAGCACAATCCACACCTTATTGCAGATTCTTTCCACAGCTGCCAGATGCAGGGTCCTCCCTGGTGAACTCTTCTCTACAACCCACTCCAGTTTTTCAATATGGTTTAGATCAGGGGCTTTTCTAAATGTGGTTTTGACTCTGTCAGTCTTCTTTTATGTCCTTTAAAAACATTTAATTTGCTTTGATCTGAGTTTATAATACTGGCTATAATTGAACTCTGTGGGGAAAAAAGAAAAAAGACCCGGTTATCATTTAGGAGAAAGTTCTTTACACGTTACCCGATGTGTATCTGAGAACTCTGAGGAAGGGGCACTGACCTGGGACCAGCAATTCCTGTCTAAACAGCTGCTATTCATCCGGACATAAAACGAAACAGCTGTATTTATATAATAAAAATCCTGCAAAATCTAAACAATCGGGATCTATAATCTTTACATCTTAATCTGAACGTTCTGTCACTGCAGCAATCTGATCTTGGAGGCTCTTCTATCATTCCTATCCAAGTTTTTTTTTAAACATTTTTTTTTAATAGAGTTATTCATTATAGATCACTGTTATTCATTTGTTACAATACCTTTTCTGCTTTTAGGATGAAGGCGTGTTAACTGATGATGGAACTAATGGTAAGTTATTTTTTTTTATGTTATATAAATCAGATTGGAAACAGATCAACCACATAGTACCAAATATTAAAGAGTGTATACAAAATCCGTGAATATATTGTTTAATAATTTTCAGTACGTTCGTTGGAATTGTTTTGCTTTCATGCTCTGGTCATTGGGGAATTTTAGAGCAAACTGCTCAAGACTTTATGTTCACAAGTATCACAAATACGCAAACCCACACACACACACCTTCAGGAAATATATAGTACCCTTTCAACATATATGTTTTTGGGAGATCAGAGGAAACTGGAGAAGCTAAAGGAAATTACAGTACACATGGGGCCATCATTTAATTTCAGGCATGAAGCATAAAAAGAGGATGTGAGTGAGGTTTTCTTGTGCCTGGTGACAGAATGATGTCCCACTCAGGGGCGTAATTCTGCCTCTGCCTTTACCCTGACCCTACTTGCAAAATGTATAAATGATCAAATGACTTTTCCTGATGCAGGTAATGACTTTGCCATTCTGCTTTTAGTTTCTTCCAGGTGTGACACCTTGAAGGCCTGCCTCATGAAAGTTCCCTGTGCTCCATTTTGCCTAAATCGCATCAACCAGCTGCTCAAACAGAACAATATCACTTTGCCCCAAGTGGCCCCCATACCTAACCTGCCATCTCACATATCCCAGGTCACCCAGCAGTTCTCGTCACTGCCTACAAGACTCAACCAGCTACCTCAACGAATCACTCAAATCCCTCAGCAGATTTCCCAGCGTGTACCTGAGCTTCCTGAGCACTTCTCTTCCTTACCACGGAAACTTCCTGCTTTCGCTGAACGAATTTCCTCCAGTTTTCCTCACAGACCTAAAATTCCACAGAAGCTACCAGATTTCTCAAAACACTTATCCAACTTCCCTCAGCGCTTATCTAACATTCCTCATCATCTATCCAACCTTCCTCAGCACTTGACTAGTGTTCCTCGGCAGTGCTACAACACTGTTCAGAATTGTCTGAGCAGCATCAGACCTCAAAACAATGTCTAAACCTCAGCAGCAGCAGCGGAGTCGGGACCTGGAGCTGGACCGTCTGGTCCGCCAGTCCCCCCTCCAGATCTCCCGTACCCCGTCCCCTTCCTCACCCAGCTCTGTTCAGGATTTGCCCAATGTGCCCTTCTATCCTCGTCTGCCCCCCATCAGCCCATCACATCAGCTCTCAGGCCTCTCTAACCCCATTTTTAATGGTGAAGATGAACTCACCTCCAGTAGACCTTCAGGTGATCCATTTGTGACTCTTTTGCTAAATCTAAACGCTGTAGACCATGGTATATATATATTTTTTTAATGTCTCTGTATATAGTATGTATAAAAGTACTCTAGTGTACTGCAAAGTCAGACTTAAGCAAAAAGATATTTCTTTTCCAAATCTTTCGGCTTACAGTGAACCTTTCAGCAGTGTATACTGACAAAATAAAGATGATTTAATGATCCAAATCCAACCAATAATTCAATAATGAAGCCAAACTTTAGCAAGTTCTTATGTATCTGGGAACATTATGCAATCACATAGGCTTTAATAAATGCTAAATACTGTAAATAGTGCTTTCTGCTTAATTATTGCAGTAAAACCATCACTAACAAACCAGGATTTATATTTTTGACATATCCCAATGTTGATTTTCATTACGACCTGCTATTTGTAGCTAGCTCCAGATTGAGCGTGCACCCAGCCGTAAATGTGGAAGACATGGACTCAGATAATGAGCAACATGGGAAATCTTCCCACCACATGCCTCAGATTATTACCCCACAGGACCCAAACCTCAAAACCCTCACTGTGCCAGGACCATCCAAAACAAGCCGAACCAGGTTTGGATCTTCTGTTATTCTCCTAGTCAGTAAGAAGACTCTGAATGCAAAGTGTAGAAAACAAACACTTTATCCTAATAGTAAGGAAATAATGCAGTATAAATATTTGGTTGTAATTTTGAAGATCTTTACTTAAAGCATAGCAATACTCACAACCATAACTAAGCACATTAATTATATTAAATGGCTATATTTCTTAATATACCGTAAATCTAAAGCAGTGGTTTCTTCAAAATGAAGCGATTTCCAAGATATGCATTTACTTTATATTCTTTATCTTGTGAAATATTTTGCTTTTCCATCTGAAACAAACTAAATAACCAATAAAATGTTTGTGAATAGTAATGTTTAAGATTTGAAGCAATCTAGCTAGCATTAATAGGTAAACAAACCTAGATTAAGATAAACCAAGATTTTCTGAAAGATATATTGAGAATTTTTATGTGAGGTAGAAGTGCTAATTAGATAAGGATAAAATTAGCCTTAATAATCTTCTGGTAAATCCTAGGTACCATTACCAGTAAGGGGAAAAAGGCCTAAAAATTACCTGTATTAAAATTTCTCAGAATTCAGCTAGATATGCTCAAGCTAGATGGTTGACTAGCATAAGCATATAAGCCTTTTTTTTTTTCTTTTTTTTTTTTAGAACTATGCTTTTAGGATTAAATATTCTGAGGTATACTGTTAGCCATCTAAGCTATTATATTAGCTTAAGGTAGAGAGTTAGCTAGAACTAGAAATTAATATTATTAATAGTATTAATGTTTGTCAATAAGGCTTAGCAAATATTAACTTAAGTGAGCATTGTGCAACATTTATAAATTTGACTTTAAAAGTAATTTCAGGAAAGTATAGGTTAGATAGCTAACAGTTGTAAATGTTAGTTGAATTCTCTCAGAATTTCTGCTAGCTTAGCTGAGATTTATGAATAATAACAGGTTAGCTCATGTTTGCTCGCAAAGTCTGTAAAATATATTACATGAATTTGCATGCAATGACCTTATTTTATGACCTTACTTATTTTGTCTAATATAATTTTTTTTTTTTTTTGGATTGTTATCATTTCTGCATACTCAAACACACACACACGCACACACACACACACATAAACCTGCGATGGAAACTATGCTGGTGCAAGGGACCGAAAGCCACAAACTATTTGGACGAAAATGTAAGAAGCTTAATATGATTTATTGTCTGGCTTCATCCCATTGTCGCAAACTCATAAAGTCATAAAAAGTGTCTTGTGCGTGACAAGCATTTTATCCACCCTCATTCCATTTCTGCATCTGTTCACTTTAGTGCAGCTGCAAATCATGAGTTTACATTAATGTACTTTTTTTTTTTAAATTATGTTATGGTTTCTATAGTAAAAGCTCTCTAAAGGGATTTGATGGAGGATGCTCCACGTAATGTAAGCCTAACAATAAACAAGCAGTGTTTAATAAGTTAAATAAGCTTAAATAAGCAGCATCCTGATTAGAATGTATATTTATATGGAAGGAGTCTTCAGTATCAGTGCTAATATATCATATTGTAACTGAGAAATATAACAGTTTTGAGGATGTTACATAGCATTAAAAATAACTATAAATTGATTTTAAAAAAATGTTTTTTGAACAAAACACAAATAAGAGCAAACTGCTGTGGTATAAGAGGAATAAAACAAAGGGAAAAAAACCTTCTGTTTATATTATTTTGCTCTTTGTGACAGAAAGAAACTGTACTCTTCAGGAGATGAGGAAGATGAGGAGCTGGAGACTGCAGTCAGGGCCTGGCCGAGCCAGAGCAGCATCACGAGTGGTGAAGATCCGTAAGCAAAAATAACATAACACATCACATAAGCACCAGACAGTCAAGTATGTTTCTATAAAACACATCAAAGCTGTGAGAAAGACATGTCTAAACAGCTAATCTTTAAGATGTCCTGCCAGAGGCACATTTGATCATTTCTGAGGAATGTCTGGCAAAACTGTGTGGTTTTATTATGAAAGTCTTACAGTAGAGCTGCCAAAATAGTTTTTTGTTGAATGTATCATTTTGTGTGTATTACTGAAATAATACATGTTCCAAAATTATGGAAATGTGTTGCGTGCTTGGTTAGAAATTATAAGGTGTTGTAAACTAACAATTTATATAAAAAATATTTTATGATGTTTCAAAAATGTTGGGGAAAATATCTCCAAGGTACAAAGAACCTAAAGTGGTTCTGCACTTAGATAAATGTAGGGTAGATACAGTAAGTAGAGTGTACAGTAGCTACATCGATAAAGTCGATGGTTAAATGGATAGATGGGGGACTTGGATGGATGGACCTTTATCTTTATGACTGAAGTACACTTTATAGAGAGACAGACAAATACACAGACAGATAGATAAATAAATAGTGTGCACTGATATTCCTGTAGGCTTCAGTATGTTCTGTACTTAGCTTTATGCGCGACATTTACAGGCTGAAGGAGCGTCCGTCATCAGCTGCCAGTCAGGCCAGCATGATGGTGAACGAGCGTCTTCAAGAGCTGGTCAAACTGTTTAAAGAGAGGACAGAACGCGCCAAGGAGAAACTTATAGATCCTGACGACTTGGATGAGGACACACCACCTACAAGTGAGCTCAACCTGCTGTAACCTTAATTCAAACACACGCTCCTGTGTGGCAGAATTATTTTATTTCTTCTTGGGTCTTCTTGTGTCTGCTGCTGATCGTTGTGTGATGCTGACCAGTCATACAGTATATGTCAAATAGGTCATGTTTATGTTATGATGTGGAGGGACGGCACATGGTGTTGGCACGCTGGGTGGTTTTATACAGAGACCTTATGCAGATATGGTTGGACGTTGTTCCAATGGATGTTAATCGGCATCAATGCTCCAAATAAAGGTCTAAATTTTGTCATGTCGAGGTAGCATTTGCAACTTTGTGTTTCAGTTCATTCAATGTTTTCTCAAAATAATTTTATCAAAGTCGAATTCTGTCAAAAAACAATGTTGTTCCGACTTTGTCTTGATGATGGACGTCACCCAAACATTGTTACAAGTATATTACACCACTCATCCAAAGTTAAAGATCCTGTTGGGTATAGTTAGTCACTCCCCAGTCCAATAACGTAATATCCTAATTAATGCAACGCAGTACGGTTCAATCCCAGATTGCACCTAATGAACCATCCTGAAGTAGATGAATAGAACAACACAATTCAGTACTTGAACAGAAACATGCAGTGTGAATGTTCAGAACCATGCCTCAGCAGAGTATAAAGCATTTCATTCCTATCTAAAAAAGGAATAAAGTCCACACACTGCCATTTTTTTAACCTACCACAGCACCTGCAGCTCCTCCTCCTCCTCCTCCTCCTCCTGAGCCTCCAAAGGAACCAGCACCTGCTGATGAGAGTCAGCCCGCTCCTACTGAGGAGAAGGTTGAACAAGAAGAATATACCAAGCTGCTGTGCTTCAAGGTGAGGCCTCAGTCCAGGATTGCGCACCTGATTTATTACCGCTTCCCAGCCAGCATCGACCCGTTCACCAGTGAGTTCTTATCTCATCTTCTGTCATTCACCTTGTTATCCCTCGGTTAAAATTATTTTTTTATGTTTTCGCAATAATCAGACCAGTCCTGTCTTTTTGTTGTCTGTAGATCTGGGTTATGTCCTATGGCTCTTTTTAGTCACAGTGGCCTGGAACTGGAACGTCTGGATGATCCCAGCGCGCTGGGCTTTCTCCTATGATGTCAATGGCTCCCTTTACCTGTGGCTGCTAGCTGATTACCTGTGTGACACCATCTACATTCTGGACATCCTCCTGTTTCAGCCACGACTGCAGTTCATTCGAGGCGGCGATATTGTCGTACGTGCCATTTGGGAAATCACAACCAGTAGGAATTAGAGCCGTCAAACCAAACATGAGATTTTAGATTTTAGATTTTTGATTTAATTTTTAGATGTACATTTGATTTAAACACCGCAGAAATGACACTCTCTGAATCTGTCTTTTTTCTAGAGTGACAAGAAGGAAATGAGAGCCAATTACATGAAAGATTTGCGATTTAAGGTTGGAGCAAAGCTTTGGTCGTTCTTAGCAGTCAACTCAGTTACTCTGACTTGTGTTTTAATTGTTGATGTCCTTTGGCTCCTGCTGCTTATATGTTTTTTCTTTAACTATATTTCAGCTGGATGTGATCAGCCTTCTTCCCCTGGAACTCTTTTACCTCATAGATGGGGTCAAACCTCTCCTCCGCTGCTCACGTATACTCAAGGCAGGCCTCAGATTTTCCTCTGTGTGTCTAATTTTAATTGAACAGTCCACCAAAATAGTTCTTTCAAGAATATGTAAACACAATTTAATTCTCAGGCTGAGTAACTACAGTATTGTTAGCTTTGAGTGATTATCACCAGTAGCAGCATGTTTCAACAATCTGCACCACTTAAAAACCCAGTGCTGAGTCAAGAATTCTTCACTTTGATCTCTCTTTCTGTGCTTCAGGTCTTGTCTTTCGTTGAGTTTAACACCCGCCTGGAGGCCATTCTGGCCAAAGCCTTTGTCTATAGGTGAGCACAAGCTTGCATTGTGGATTTGGAGATACTTTTCTAGTGTTATGACAAGTTCCCATTACAGTAAGCAATAAAAACTGGGGGAGTGTGCAGGTATGGAAAAATAATCAACAACAGGTTGATGATGTAATTCTATAACAATTCTAAAACAAGAGTTTTATTATTTATATAATAGCATACCAGTTTGCCATTTTTTAAATTATTAATTGTTATTAATTGATGTAAGATGTCATTTCATGTTAAAAATTAATGTTAGTTACTTCCTGACTTCCCGAGATATGTTCTAGCTCCTATCGGGCTTGTGATGTACTGTAATTAGAAAGTATTAGTGACATCCCTTTGTTGAGGCCACCACATTTCCACTCCAGCGCAAGTCAAAGATGATCATCGGGGCTTATTAAGTTGACCATGCCAGAGATTTACTGTTTTTTTAAAACTGTGTTTTATAGTTATTTCCCAAAGTGATAAATATTAAAAATCAAAATCTTCATTGTCTTTCGGCTGTTCCCTTTCAGGGGTCGCCACAGCGAATCATTTGCCTCCATCTAACCCTGTCCGCTGCATCCTCTTCTCTCACACCAACTAACTTCATGTCCTCTCTCACTACATCCATAAATCTCCTCTTTGGTCTTCCT
>JAQMYL010000002.1:29133027-29147174 GCA_030014365.1 Clarias pachynema | reverse complement strand
AAGTCCCTACTTTCACTCCTAAACTCTTGCCTTTCCTTTTCTCTCTCTGCTTTCGAACACGCCTTCCTCCTCTCCTTTTTTGACCAACAGTAGCCCAATTTCCACCGGCACCCTGTAGGGCAACAGCACCGGTGGCGGTTGTTGTTAACCCGGGCCGTGACTGATCCGGTATGGAAGCGATATTTGTGATTCGCATCATTGATTTGGCAAATGTTTTACGTTGGATGACCTTCCTGACACAACCCTCTGCATTTATCCCGACTTGGGACTGGCACAAGAAGACACTGGATTGTGCCCCTCCTTTAATAGGCTATTAGGCTGTCCACAATGTTCCCTTTATTTTGTAGTCCTACAGTGTCTAGATCATTATAGTTAAGATGCAGTTAAGTTAAGTGCAGACTTTTCTGAACTCAGCACGAGCACTAGGCAAGTTGATGGCTGTAGAGGTGTGAGTATAACAGGCAAGATGGCTGTAACAACAAAAATCATATGACAATGTTGAAAATAATTGCACAAGATCTATGAACAGTGGTTTCCTCATTTTATTGTTAAGTGCTTAATAAGGCAGACAGAAATGCAGGTGTCAACTCCTCTGTCTTGAAGATGTTCCTGTGGTGGAAACTCTTTAACTCTGATTGTTACAAATTGCTGAAATTTTCCATAAATGTTGAATAGATTTCTACATGCATGACATTTATCAACATTTAGGCATTCTTCTTGGCTAAACAACAATATAATTATTATTATTAGGCTTGGATAAGGTCAAGTTCCTGTGAATAAATCCCAAAAATATATACAGTGTATTTTACTTTTTTTCTTTTCCATTCCTAGAGTCATTCGCACCACCAGTTACCTTCTGTACTCCATCCATATTAATGCCTGCCTCTACTACTGGATGTCGACTCTAAGCGGAATCGGAGCTACCCAGTGGGTATTCAATGGAAATGGCAATGCGTAGGTGTTTTTATTATTCTTTTATTGGTGTCTAATTTATCATCAACATTGGTGACATTTGTTGTTAGTCTTTTGGCTGCTCCCATCCAGGGATCGCCACAGCAAACCATCCAATCCGCACAACACCTTGGCACAGGTTTTATGCCAGATGCCCTTCCCAATATAGGTGATGATTTTTGCCCAGAGAAATGTATACATACTCTAAAATCAGGAAAACTATTGCTATTGCTAGCATTTCACTTAATGAGATAAATGTAAGGTATTTTGGGTACAATTCTGAGTAAAAAATTATGCATACTCTGGTTATATAAAAAAATCTTTTGGCCTTATCAGCACTGTTGTGCAGGTCTAAACGTGTTACAAAAGTTCATTTGTAATTGCGGTGCGAGCAAAAATGTAATTGTGCAGTGATTTGCTTTTTTGTGATCTTGCTGTTATTTATCAAAGACTTTGTGCTCAGTATGGAGAAAGTGTTTGGATATCTGGCGACAAAATTTGGACTGAAAGTTGAAAGCTGAAAGTTTTTTAAAGAGAATTATTACTGGAGGTGGTGAGACATGGATTCATCACAACGAGTCTGAGAGTAAACGGCAACTGATAGAATGGAAACATCCTCAATTGCAGACCGAGAAAAAGTTCAAAAGTCGACCATCAGCTGGAAAATGTTTACAGTTTTCTTAGATTCTCAAGGGCCAGAAATAGGACAGAGGACTGATATCCAAGAGCGTTGTGTTCTCTCATGACAATGCATGTCCGGACACTTCTGCCCTCACTGTCGACACTCTTCCGAAACTTCTTTCTGAGGTGTTAAAGCGTCCTCTATAATCCCGATCTTGCTCCATTGGACGTTCACCTGTTTGGTCCCTGAAAGCAGACCTACAAGGACGAAGGTTCACTTCTGATGAAGAAGTGAAGATAGCGGCGCATTCATGGTTTGCAGCTCATCCTTAAACATTTTTTCACGGAGGAATATAAACGTTTGTTGACCGATGGGCAAATTGTATTGAAAAGCAAGGAGATTATGTTGAAACACTATGCATTTTGTATTTCCTTAATATTAATAACAATAAATTTTACAGCAAGAGTGTGGAAAATTTTGGACTCATCCTCATATGTATTCAAAGGAAAAATAAACAACTAATGAAACTATTTAGATATATATATATTGTTCCAAAACAATTGATAAATTTGTTTGTTTTAATATTTTTGTATTAATATCAGTTAAACGTTATATCTAATTATAATGTTAATACATAAGTTCTCACTTGCCACCTAACATCCTCTGTATCAATTTTTCCACAGATACATCCGGTGTTACTACTTCGCTGTAAAGACTCTGATCACGGTCGGTGGACTGCCAGAACCGACTACACAGGAAGAGTATATATTTCAGCTCGTCAACTACTTTATTGGCGTGCTTGCCTTCTCCATCATGATTGGACAGGTACACTAGTTGTTTATTATCATATACTGTATACCAGAGCACTCTGGAATTGTCAACTCCAATTGGTCAGCAGATGTTAATTAATTTTCTGTATAGGAACTGCTCATTTACATGGAATTGTACTTCCACATAATCTAACAAGGCTAACAACAAAAATGTACAGATGCCTTGTTAATTAAGGAATACACATGTTTTTACTTTGTTTAGTGAGAGATTTATTTGACACTGTAGAAGGAGTCAAGCCAGTAAAGTGCATTATTCTTTTGTATTATGAAAAAGAGAAAAAAGAGAGGCAATCAGAGGAACATATATTTATTGCTGCTGCAATGTAAATGTTAACAGGAGCTAAATTAAGTATAATTATTTCATGAATTTTCATTTCAATGGTATAAGAGCAGTTAAACACTTAATCAACCTCTTCTCTGTCGTTGATGATTTTCCTGTAACCGCTCACCCCATAGACATGTTTAAGTCCTTATAGTCCTTAGAAGTCCTTAGAAGTCCTTAGAAGTGTAGGAAGAGGACGCTGGTGCTGGCTGTTTGCCGCTTCTCCTGCTGCTGTGCTTCTTTTGCTAGTTTTATGTTTATTTCATTTGAAAGTTTAGCATTTTATGTTTTCTTGCCTTTTTATATGGACTATTAGTAACCCGAAGGCTGTTTTTAGCTACAGTTTTTCTTTTTTAACTAGTTTTTACCTTGAGTTTTTTTCCCCTCTACTCTGTTGTCTCGATGCGTTGGAGTGTTTGAGCCTGGTTCTCTGCCTCTGCAATTGTTTGGCTATCTCTGTTTTTGGCGGATAGCTAGCTCTGAAAGTCCTTCGGCGACCGGCATAAAGCTCATGTACACTATCCCGCAGTTGTTAAGTCATAACAATTATTTCATTCCAACGTGCATTGCTGCCATAAAAGAACTCGGACTTCTGCGCTGAACATGCTATGTCCATAGAAGTTCTCAGCGAAAGTTTGTTTACCATCAGCCTGGCTGTCCTGTTTCATTCATTCCATCTGTATGGACCGATGTCGGGATACACCGCGAGATTTCTGTCGGACAGTTCGGGAAAATTTCCGAGATCACCACTCATGAAGCTGGATAGAAAAACGCAAAGTGAATCTCAGTGTATTATGGGTATTACAGAAATATACTTCACCAAAAATGCTGAAAATGTAACTTTTTAATTCGCAATCTCTCTCAAATAAATCAGTTTTTATACAAGATCATATTATTGACAAAGGCAATGTGCATAACAGAAACATGGCATCAGCCATCAGAAAGCTGGATGTGGTGGTGGCTTAGCTGTATTATACCAACAGCAACTGGACCTGTGTCCCCTTCTTGTGCCTACACTGTCTTCATTTGTGTCTACACTGTCTTCAATGGAGCTGTCACTCTCTTGTTCCCCCACAAAAGCAAAATGGCAAATATGTTACAAAAATTTGAAAAAGATCAACCTAGACACCCTGAGCAAAGATCTTTAGGATCTCTACTCTGTTGAATGTTCCTCAGTCACAGAGTCAGTTGACTTTTACAACAAATGCCTCAACAGTCTCCTCGATCTCCATGCCCCAAGCTCAAGATCACAGTTTTACTCAAATATCATTAACAATAACTCTGGAAATTCCAGTTAAGTTCTCTTCTATTAATCGTCTCCTGAAACCACAATTTCAATCTCATTTGGTAGCTACAGAGGAGAGATGCAATAACATCATTACTTTCTTCAGGAAAAAAGTGGATACCATCCGCTCATCTCTATCCAGTTCCTCTGCACTGGCTGTCTTGATGGATGACCCACGGCCAGGGATGTTGCAACATTTCAGCTGCTTTTCTGACATTACGCAGCAAGAGGTTGACGTCATTATCAGAAAGATGAAACCATCAAATTGGTTTGCTCTGGACCCTTTTCCGTCAGTTCTGGTTAAATCCAACCTATAAGTCCCCTGATTACCAGGATCATAAATCACTCTCTCCAGTTTGGATATGTTCCCCCTTCACTGAAAACTGCTGTCATCAGAACACTTCTTAAAAAATCCACCTTAGATCCAGAAGTGCTTGCAGACTCCAGACCTATTTCTAACCTCCCTTTCCTTTCAAAAGTTCTAGAAAAAGTCGTTGCTGCACAGCTTCAGTCTCATCTAAAACAAAAGTATTTGTTTGAGAAATTCCAGTCTGGTTTCCGCCCCTACCACAGTGTGGAAACAGCTCTGGTTAGAGTCACGGATGACCTGCTGATGTCGGCCGATGCTGGCTCTCCATCACTTCTCATTCTGTTGGCCTTGACTTCGGCCTTTGATACTGTTGATCACAACATACTTCTTCACAGATTATGTCATACTGTAGGTCTCTCTGACTCTATTTACAATTGGCTCTCATCTTATCTTGCTGAAAGAACAGAGCATGTTGCCCTGGGAGACACTAAATCCGCTACACACAGGGTTACCTGTAGTGTTCCTCAGGGCTCAGTGCTTGGCCCCATGTTGTTTATATTGTATATGCTGTTTTTATCAGAGCTTTTGGGTTGAAATAATTTGTAGCTCTTTGAGATTTGCTTCAAATTTAAAGTGCATTATAACTAAAATGTATTATTATTATTATTATTTTTATTATACAGTATACCATGCATAGGTTTTGTTACATGGCTCACCTCCAGCCTCATAAAATTAAATGCTCTTTGGTGTGTTAGATGAGAGATGTGGTAGGTGCCGCAACAGCTGATCAGACACACTACCGCTCATGCATGGACAGCACCGCAAAGTACATGGCCGCTAACCGCATCCCCAAAGACGTGCAGTACCGGGTAAAGACCTGGTACAACTACACCTGGCAGTCTCAAGGCATGCTGGGTAAGATTCTAAGGTTCAAGTCAAGTAGGCTTTTATTGGAATATAACTAGCTAACTAAGATACCTAATTAGATGACTAGCTGGAACAAAACAAAACTATTTAAGCACTATACAAAAAGACAACATAAAGTGCATAAAGAGTGATTTCTCACTTCTTATAGTCTATGCACCAGTCCCTGATTTTTATTCTTTATGTTTTTTGGATAAACACAGGCCTGGTAATCAAGTATGTTTGGTGCAATAATAAAAAAAATGTGAAATGACTGATGAACAGAATAATGCATTAGAGTTGTCCTGGACACCAGAACATGGCCTATTACTTTAGCTAACATTTCTCTAATTCTGTGCCAGATGAAGAAGAGTTGCTTGTGCAGTTGCCAGACAAGATGAGGCTTGATATAGCAGTGGATGTGAGTTACTCGATTGTCAGCAAAGTGCCACTGTTTGAGGTATGAACAACCTGCTTTGAGATTTCTTTAAATAGCCCACATTTCTTGTAACTCAACCATGTTCATATTAATTTTTCATAGTGTGTAGTCTATAATGTTTAAAAGAGCTCCTAGATGCAAATTACATTGTAGACTTTTCAAGGTGACTTTTTATTGTGTTATTCTTTTCTTTATGTCAGGGCTGTGACAGGCAGATGATCTATGACATGCTGAAAAGGCTCAGATCAGTCGTGTACCTTCCTGGAGACTACGTCTGCAAAAAGGTTTAACGAGACATTCTTTTCATTAAATACATGTATGTTCATATATGGTAGGTGTCATGTTACCAAACTATGCTTCAGAGAAATGTAATGACTACACTAGCCATTTTTATTGGAAATAAAATATTTAACAATACCTTTTGCTACTGCACACCATCTTTGCGGAATTTTTGACGTCTCCTTGCCTTCCAATACAACCTAAGTGTAACATTTATTTATTTTGAACAAACTCAATTTTGATACCATGAACCTTATGTTAACTAGGAGAGCGAAATCAGTGGATGTTAGATGGTCCTGGAGCGACAGGTTTCTGGAAGCATAGTACTGGTTTAGTAAACAATCAACATTAGCCAGCTAGTTATAAGAGAAAATTATGGCTTTATACACCGCTAAAAGCTTCTGCCTTATTATGTTAAATAGTATATTACATTATATTACAATCCCCTGCTACTGTAATGCACTTATCCCAGTGTTTCACTAGTGCTTGGATACCATCAAGGTAGAAAGATTTCTCGGTATGCCGGAACAATGATCAGAAGTCTGAAACGCTGGCCTCCCAGGAACTCCTTTAATGTTTCCTGTAATGTGCAAGTGGTGTTGCTGAATGATTGTGTGTACAGTTCCCACAGACAGACACATTTCTGTCGCAAGTTGGTGACAAGTAATTCGTAAAGTTTCAAGGATCAAGCGTTCCACTCGCCTATGGGCTTCGAGTCACCTCGGCCAGGATCGTCATTAACAGATGTATGGCCTTCTTTAAAACATTTCAAATTCAAATTTTATTTCTCACATTCACAGTCATACACAGTATGATATGCAGTGAAATGTTTTAATAACTGCCCATGACCTTAAAGTATTCAAATAAAGAATATAGAATATAAGTGTGGCTTAGACCCTTTTTTCTACATTTAACTCTTGCTTTCGCTGGATAAAACAGATGAGTGCGGATACTAAATAAATATACAGTATAGTACATAGGCTATTGCACATTGTAATGTTTTATTCCATTTTTGTCAGTAATAAATCAGTAATAAATCCTTTACAAGAACAGACAAGCCATGAGTGTTGTTGTACTCATTCTCGATCTGGTGCAGGGAGAAGTTGGTCGAGAGATGTACATCATAAAGTCAGGAGAGGTTCAGGTGGTTGGCGGACCAGATGGAAAAACTATATTTGTGACGCTGAAAGCAGGATCTGTGTTTGGCGAAATCAGGTAAAAACATTCAGCTAGTTATCCTTCACCCTCACCAGAGTAACTCAATGCTGACCTGTGTTTGTTTGTGTCTCTTTGGCATGAAGCCTGTTGGCGGTTGGAGGAGGAAACCGTCGAACTGCCAACGTCATAGCGCACGGCTTTGCTAATCTCTTCATCTTGGACAAGAAGGGCCTCAACGAAATCCTAGTGCACTATCCCGAGTCTCAGAAACTGCTACGCAAGAAAGCAAAGTGAGACGCCATGCACATGATGTGGCAACTGATCTAATTACCTTCTTAATATTGTCGACAGATTTATCAAGACATGACAGATGACCTCAGTAGTGCGTTATTTGGCTGATACTGTGGATTTGTGTCTTGTGAAGGAAAATGCTGGCAGATAAGAAGCCAGAGAAGAAGAAAGAGGAGGAGAAGGAGCCAGTACGGGTGATTCCTGCGCGGGCAGAAACCCCAAAACTGTTAAAGGCAGCGCTGGAAATGACTGAGAGATCGGGTCTGCGAGGCACACTGGCCAAGCTGAAGGGAAAAAAGCATAACAAGTCCCTTGTTTCACTGCAGGTATCCACACACACATAAAACGTTTTCCGTTTTTCATTAACTACAGTTAAATTATTTAATGACCAAATTGATTTAGGGCCAGCTTATCCTATAAAACAAGACTCTGTCATGCTGACCTTTTTTCCCATCTTTCTATTATCCAGCCATCCATCTGTTCCTCTGTGGTACCTGGCTCTCCGATCGAGAGGCAGCACTCGGAGCAAGAGGCCGATGTCATCTCTCAGATCTCAGACAGCACAATACAAGGAGCTCCCATCAGCCCCTCCGGCCTGGAAGACAACAGCCGCTCAGTGCAGGAAGGACAAGGGCTAAACGAGAGGATGGTTTTGGGGAAGGACAAGACGGACGAGTAACCCGGAAGAGTATTAGGTGACGAGGTAACAAGGGTATGAAGGGTCAGCTGGGTCATTTTTCTATCTTCATTTTCCTGTAGAGATCGCATGGATGAATAAATATGCTGTACAAAGATATAAAAATGCCAGCTTTAAACTGGAAATAAATAAACATTTGTTCATCTATAGCCAATGCTTGGGTTAAATCTTATAACCCATGAGATCATTTAGGTGTCAGGTGTTAAGGACATGAATTCTTCATTAAATACTGTATGATTTGTATTGTGTTCATATTGCTTCGTTTCAAGAAAAGACTTAAGATACCAATTAACTTATTTACATAAATAAGGCTCAGGTTGATGTTGGTTTTATTTCTATTTCAGACTATTCATGCATGAGAATGACACATTTTCCAAAGTGAGATTTTTGTGTTATACTATATTCTATACAAATAAGTGTAAAAGTTCACACACCCCTAGGAACTGAATAGGACAAGAACTAATCATCATCATAAACCTGATGATCTCCTGATTAGAAGATCATTGTAGCATTTACAATGATCTTCTAATCTTTTATATTAAGAAATTATAGTGGTAAATCCTCTAACATCCACCTCTCAACATTATATTTGTGACAACAAGTCTTTACATTTTATTAGACAACAAGTCTTTACAATTTAATAGAATTGCCTCCCAACCCATGTGTCATGTCACACCATTGTTTCATATTTGTGATATTCTGTTGTTTAATATATTTTTTTTTATTTGTGTTTTCCTTGAACTGTCAATTTTAAGGTAATAGGAGTCACTTGTCACACTCCTAAAGTTGAATTGTCCATTAGTGGGAAAAACACAAGTATGTGTGGAGTTAATTGAACCTGTATATGATGAGGGAGAGCAAACATATGAAGATAAAGAATTTGTTTCAACTTTATAATTAATGCTTGGATTAAATCTTTCAAGGCACAAGAGGAGGTATAAGGTATGAAGTACAGTACACCTTAACATTAAATATTATTTGTACATTGATCGTATTGTTTTGTGTAAAGAAATGGCTCGTGATAACTAAATGAATTAATTAACTTAATCCCATAATTAAGGCCAAGGTAGGAGGTGCTTTAATTCCTATTTCAGAATTCTCAGGCATGTAATTACCAATACATATTTTACTTTACATATTTTAATTATACAAATGTTTATTAGTACACGCACGTCTTTTTTTACAGCTACCTTACCCCATAAGTATACTTTTTATGTTTGTTCTTATTATATTATATAGGGATACATTTGCACACTTCCAGAAACCAACTAAAGAAAAGACTAAATAGTATAATTTGTGAAAAATAATGAACAATTGTGTTTTAGCTACTGTATTACAAGAATGTTTAAAATCTGTATATTAGGAGATTATCAGTAATAAATCCTCTAATGTCCACCTCCTAATTATTATTTTCTTTTGTTAGTATCCATTATAATAATTTTCTTCCAAAGCATCTTCCATGTAATGCCACAGCTTTGAATCTGTAATAATGTTGAATATTTGGTGTGTTTTTCATTTAAAGGTAATTTTTAAGATAATAGAAATCACATGTCACACTTGTGTAGATAAATTGATTAATGATTAATGAATTGTTTCATTAACAATATAATTATATAATTTAATACATATGATTTTCACTAATGTAATGTAATTTTTTTAGCTTCAGATCATTTGAGTTCCGATGTGCTTGTTAGAGCGAAGCATACTGACTTTATAGCGTTCCTGCACACTGTCATTATTCCAGAGGAAAAACCATAACTTCAATTCATATATATTGCACCACTTTGACATATTTTGCTAGATTTATTAAATTCCACAGTTCAGTCTTCAGGTTAACACACTGTTTGTCTATCTGTGAAATATCCCGCCATGTGCCTTAATGAACCCTGATCACTGTCAAGTTCCCTGCATGCTTTCACATCATCCTTAAAGGAAAAGTACAGCCAAAAAATTATATCCATTCTGTAGTCTGAATTTATTCTCTACTCACTTTGTAGTGCACTAATTGGGCTGTAGCCATGCTGTAGTGCTGTCTGGATTCTCATTGGACACGGGTGATATCAGGGATGGACAAATCAGTAGCCTGGGCATCTGGGACAAACAGGTTACTTATCCAGGACTTTAGTGCTTATTTATAATTGCCTCATGGACATGTACATATGTTCAACAGTCAAAGAAGGCAAATCTGCTCCATACTGTTATTCGCTTTTCTTATCATTTTGTAGGTAGATACATTTAAACTTAGTGTGCTTCATGATAGTGTGACACACCACACTGCTCGTTTCTTTCACTTATCATTGCAGGTGATTGCACACACGCGCATAAGCTACACTAAAGCTTGCATTTAGCTGACAAATACAGTAATGCACTGTTTTATTTCTAAGTATTTTTTATTTGATTATTTCTACAGGGTTATAGCACTTTTTAATAAAGTCCACCTGCACCTTTAAGAACTGTTACGGCAGAACAAATGCCTGAGACAGAAATCACTCAGAAGAAATGTTCACACCTAATTTAGGAGGAATGATGAACACTTGAGGTGTGAACATTAAGCAGACTTTCCTACATTATAACATCCAGATGTTGAGGAAAAACAGGGCTGGGTGTTATTTTGACAGACCATCGTTAATAAAAAAAGAAAGATATAGAAGGGTTTGAACCAAGGAACAGATGGTGTAAATATTTTAAAAGGAAACACTTAAAAGATATCCTCCTTTTTCACACCTACTTGAGGTAACTTTTGGTGCATTTATGAATTCATTTATTTATTTAAGTTTATTTACTCAAGCTTGAATTTTCTTAATCATAAGCTGCAAAAATTATATTTTAGCAAACAAAACAAAAAAAAACCATTTGAATATTGACGAATAAAAAAAAATTCTAAATTGAGACAATTACAGTGTGCTTTTTCTAGAAGTTATGTCATTTTGTTTGCACATATATAAGCAACATCATACTCAGGGTTGTGCTGTTCTGATGAATATCAGCACGGCTGTCATGTGTCAGAAAATATGTAATAAAAAATATGCCCTTGTATTTTCTGTCAGAAAATATTACAGCTGTGCTAATATTCAGCAGAACGGCCTGTGTGTGAAATTGCATTCATACAACAGTTCCAAAAACATAATTTATTACCAACAGATTCTGATTTGTTTATTTAACCAGGTATCTGGCTTCACCAACACATATCCTATCCTAACAACCCACGACTGGCGGCGCTGCCAACCCCACAGTTAGTGTGAAACAAGGGTGAAAGTAGTTTTAAATCATTATCTGTACTATGTTGACAAAAGTTGAAGAGAATAAACCATGGAGGTGGTGGACAGTCCTGAGAAACGTATGAGATTAACTTTATATTTCCATTTCATTTCACTAAGTAGGTAAGTGGTGGCTCAGAGGGATAAGGCACTGGGTTACTGAGTTACTGATCAGAAGATCGGCGGTTCGATCCCCAGCTTCACCAGGTTGCCACTGTTGGGCCCTTGAGCAAGGCCCTTAACCCTGTCTGCTCCAGGGGCGCTGTATCATGGCTGACCCTGCGCTCTGACCCCAGTTACGCTGGGATATGCGAAGAAGGAATTTCACTGTGCTGTAATGTATATGTGACAAATAAAGGCTTAACTTAACTTTAGAATATTATCTAACTTCTGGGTTTAGGGTTAAATGGAAAGCTAGTGTGTATTGTACTGTAGAGTGTACAGTCCCTTGTTCCACACACCAAGTAGTGCCCTTGCTCAGGGGGTTAGAGAGGGATTTAGGGTTGAGCCTTGTGTTAGAAGCTAATTAGTTTTGTAGCCTTGTTGCGTTAGTCATGAACAGCAAAACACAGAAGGTTCAGAGGTGACTCAAAATGACGTGAAAGCAATTATTAAGGAGAAAAACATTGCTTAAGATGACAACATTATCAGGTG
This sequence comes from Clarias pachynema, assembly GCA_030014365.1. NCBI lineage: Eukaryota > Metazoa > Chordata > Actinopteri > Siluriformes > Clariidae > Clarias > Clarias pachynema. Next base: position 29,135,176 of record JAQMYL010000002.1, on the reverse strand, counting down.
TGTTTTCTTAATGAAAGTGCATATTCTGTATTTTCACCCACATTGCAACCAACAGTTAGTGTAATTAAGTGATGATACACATAGTTAAATGTCCCAGTGCTGTTATACTCTATATCACCACTTGTGAAAAGCCAGACGACTGAACTGTTGTATAATTGTACTTTTTAATTTGTTTATTTCTAGAGTTAAATGAGGAACTATATCTTCAGACAGGCTTAATGGTCTTATAATCTCATAATGAGAAATAATATTCAAGATATCTTGACTTGCTAAGATATAAATTTTTTTGCGATTATTTCCAAGTCGTTATTTAATTTCTAGAATAATTTTGAGAAACATCTTCAGTGCTATTTTTAGACCTGTCTGTAAATATTATACAGTAATGTATTACATATTTTTCAATCTTTAGTGTCTGATTTCGTGAAGGGACTATTTATTTTATGTATTTATTTATTAATGATGTATGAAGATTTTTTGGGGGGTTTATTCCAAAAGAAAAGAATATATCTCACTCTTTTGGTTGGTACGTAGATTAAATACATTTACTGTAACATGCATAATCTTGAATGACATATTAGGACCACTCAGTGTCTAAACACATGATTTGTCTCACTAATATTCTCATTATGTTATATAAATTTGTAATATGTATTTTAATAAATAGTTGTGAAACTTCAGTGTGGCCTTCATGTTCTTCAGAGGAATTCAGTTAATTTACTCTTGATTTTTCAACACACAAATGTTAAGCATATACACAGAGACGCTGGTTTGCATTCGTAAATGCTTAATGTACAATTTCTCATTAAATTCAAATTTAGAAAAAGTAATTATCTTATAAAATAAATTACATTTATTTGTAATTTTGGCATAGATCCCTAATATTCAGACCAAATGCTGCCGGGGGAAAGAAAATCCTGGAGAGAACATGAAGAAGAAACTTCTTCTAAAGAAAGAAAACTTCTTCTAGAAAATTCTTCTAAATGTTGATCACAGTGCCTTCTTTATTTTTTTTAAGAATGCACCAAATAGTTGCTTTGCCCACATCTAATCTTCCTGATTGGTCTGAGTAATTTAATTAGATTTTTTTAGCCCAATGATGGCTTGCCTTACTGGCAGGGAGAGTTTTTTGGATTTGATATATAACTCAAAAGTTAAGGGCAATAGATTCTAAATGCAGATTCCACGCATGGAATCAACCCTAGACCCGTAAGTAAAGTAATAAGGGACTGTACATACAGTAGTATACATTGTCAAGAGATCTGGGACCAATTATGGGACTTCAGGTGAAAAGGACTCATGATCTAATGATCATGACCCACTTTGTGCAGTTACACTGATTATTTATTAAAGCCACCAAACTTTTGATTTCTAAAGTTTCCATTAGGACACATTAGATTCAAGCTGATATTATTTATAGACTGACCGATTAACATTTAGTTATTGGGTTATGGCTGATGGTGGGTTGAGATTTCTGAGAAGCACAGGATTAGAAGATCAAAAAGTGCAATGCATAAAATTTACATGTATACAGAGACAAAAAAAGTAGATAAAGATAATAAATGTAATATATTTTTTAAATCATCTTAATTAGTTGTGGTGTTAATTGGTGATTTCTGAGGCTGGTAACTCTAAACGTACTTTTCCCCTGCAGTAGAGAGGTACGTTTTGGTCATGCTTTACTGGGAAGGTCTTCATGGGAGACAGTTTCATTATGGTGCTTGATGGGTTTTGAAAATAATATTCGAGATGGTGCTTGATGGGTTTCGATGGGACAACACTGTTTGAGAACAGCCGACCTTCATGTCTTAAAATAACAACCGACTCTTGTTGTAACTTATTTACCTAATTCCATGTGTTATTTCATAATTTTGAAAAAAAAAAAAAATCCAGTATTGTTCGAGGGTATAAAACCTTTGGATTTTGAGATGCTTTTGAGTGGATTGTGGTTGTTGTTGCAATAAAATCTGACTTTTTCTCAGCCCAAGTGTTTGGTAATAATTAGGGCCGGGACTCGATAAAAAAAAATAATCTAATTAATTAGAGGCTTTGTAATTAATTAATCGAAATTAATTGCATATAAATATTTGACCTTATTTTATATCACCCTAGGTGATACTTGAGGCTCGATGTGCTGCGGTGATATGCGAAT
>JAQMYL010000002.1:29112892-29123649 GCA_030014365.1 Clarias pachynema | reverse complement strand
ATATTGTACATAATGTCCTTATTTGTACAGAATATTTTTATTTTTATCCTAGTTAAATTTATTTTCTATTGTATTTCTTTTTATTCATATTTATTGCTTATCTAGAAGCTTGTATTTTTTAAGGTCACGGACGGTCGTATAAGCATTTCACTGCATATCGTACTGTGTGTGACTGTGTATGTGACAAAGTTTTAATCTGAAGATGGGAATTGAACCTGAAACCTGGAGGTGCAAGGCGACAGTGCGAACCACTAGGTCATCGTGGCGCTGCATTCAACAATATTAATTATAACACTAAAACTGGTTAAAAACAAACAAACTATAATTTAAAAAAAAGGTAATTGATCGCCGGCTTCTGCTCAGTACAAAAGGAATAAAACATGAAACATAAAACAAAAACATTCACTGGGTGAATTTTTAGTATGTTTGCATTTGAGGTGGTAAAATCTTGCTATTCCTCTACAGTCCTGCAGGTGGCGCACTCTAATCTAGTCCCATAGTATAGCATCATGGGTGGTAGGAGCAAACTATTTACTTACATTGTTTAGAATCATATCAAAATCTGGATCAGGATATTAATAAAATAGTCACACAAAATCACAAAAATTCGAATCTGTGCCTTTTTATCGTGATATCGTATCGAGCGCTCCCTGGTGATTCCCTTCCCTATTATATACATACACACACACAGTAGTGTAAATCTGGCTTGGTGTTTGTTGTTTTTATTGTCTTCCTCGTCTTCCACCAGGTCCCTGAGCCTCATCGTCCAGCACTGTAAGAGACTGAGGACGCTGGACATCTCCAAGTGCAGAGACATTACTGTAACTAAGGTGGACGTCCTTCCATCCCAGCTGCCCTTTCTGGAGAACGTGCAGTATTGCTCTGTGAGCGGAGCGGACCTAAACCTCACACTCTGATTAATGATACTGTGCCCTTGACCAGGTGTCTTTGCTAGTTAAATTATGCGAAGTCCAAACTTAATCACTAATTCGACGGTGCTTCTGATATTCCCGCTTCTTGTGCTCGCAAGCCAACACTTTCAGCTAACAAGTTTATCTCTACAGTCAACGAGCATATTCTTACTGTGCTATAAGGCATTATGAAGGGTTATACATGCTTATAATCAAGAATATTAGTTATTCTTTTCCTTTAACAAATTAATCATTCCAAAAAGATCATCAGGAAATCATCCTACAAAACTTTATAACTCAGTGTGTACAATTTAACATTATATCACCAATACTGAATAAAACACTTAAACCCTTTCAAAAACCATAGTGCCTTTCCCAAGATTATATGTACTGTACAGTGTGTACAGTGGCATATTAATGCATTATAACCCTTTGTAAAGGCATTCATAGGTCAGTATAGACATGGCCTTAAAAATATATATATTTGGAAACACTTTATTGTCTCCTGCCTGTGAAGCACAGGGATCACTATCCGTCATCGTCCGTTGTTTGTCGTCACAATTTTCCCTTGTTTGCAACTCCTTCTAAACTATTCGTTGGAATTTGACCAAACCTTCCCGGAACCTTTATTAGGAAGCATAGATTTACACTAGCTATTTCATTTTCAAATATATATATATTTTACATATCTGCTGTTCAAAAATCGTAATATACAGGGTGACACAAAAAAACGGGAACTTTTTACAATCCAATAAAACTAGAAGTGATACTATGAATAAAATTTATTTCTTTTAATTGAAACCTAAAACTTGCCATTTACGAAACACTGATGGAATTTCTCATTTTTTAAAAATTACGTCCTTTAGATGGCGTCCTCCTGTACGAATAAATTCAAAAGTTCCCGTTATTCTGTGTCACCCTGTACCATATATGGGAATTTGACTAAACTTGCACAGAACATTTTCCAGAAATCTTATTTTAATTACTATTTAACTATAACTATTGAATGTAATGTTGCTAGAAGGTAAGTGATGTCCATCACTTTTTCATCTTCGTTCACCAGAAATGCAAGTCCTGGTTTTTGCAATGACATTTGAACGCCTTTCGAAAAATCTATTCAAAACTAAAACAAGTCCATCGACATTTGTACCATTTGAACGTCAAAGAGTACACAAGGCCATTAGGGATGTTTCTGTGTTTTAATGATTATGAATTTTATACAGATAAAAATCCCAATAATTGTCAGTCTTTACAGTATAATGTAAAAGTACATCTCCCAAAAAAAACCCAAGGGACAGAACAGCAATTTACAGTACAGTGAGTCGTCTAAACACAAATAATTTGCTGCTTATTATTATTATTATTAATAATAAGAAATCATGATTTGCACCTGTTGCTAAGTTGAAATGTGTTCACAGCAAGTAGAAAGATAAGTACTGTAAGTAAAGTGTTTTTGTGCCATTATTGCATTAGCGATGTTTAAAACCACAGCATATTGTACCATGTGAGTTTTATTTATGATGTACTGTATATAATTGTTATTATCAAAGGATTAAATTAAATTACAATTTAAATCAGTTTATCAATCACTGGCAGCACTGTACTGGAGAAGGGGGGACAAAAAACAAAGTACCAGGCAGTAAAGTAGAGCTTTACTGTAAATCTCAGGCTCCTGTACAATCTGATACAAAAGGCATCGGCGATCTGATACAGTGCAACACAATGCAATTTTGATTTCATTTAATAGCCTTCGATCAAGATTTGGATACCAATAATCAAAATTATGTCAAGTTTTTAGTTTTTGCTCTAGTACCAATGTGCTTCCTGAATTTGTAATGCGCTCGATGTCACACTGTTCGTCAGAACATTTCACCTTATCTGGGAAAACTTGTATTTGGGTAAAAAAGGCGGAATCACACTGAAAATATCAACGAAGATCCGACACTAAATCTACAGGACTGTGCAAAATATTTATTTAAAGCTCATATAGCTCATTCCTTGCTATAATTTTACTGTTTCGGTTTGTTTTATCTCTGTATGAATTAATGTGTTGATTAAAAATGAAGAGCTGATTCGAAAACTTTCTTCTTCAACAAGAAGTTCATGTGACGTGATTAAGGAAGACGTTAGGAAATTGGTTGCAACTTTAAGCATTGACTGATTAATCATTAATCAGGTAGAGTAGTGAGTATTTTTTTATTACTTGTTTTAATTCACATTAAAATATTTACAGAATGTAAATTATTTCATACATTTGTATATTTATCTGCTGCTGTCGAGCTACATATCCCTATAGCTGTTAGTGACTTCATCAACATTCTATTGTCTTTGCAAGATTAAATAAAAAATGGTGAAAAATATTAGTCAGATCCATAACAGTGCTTTAAAAGATTCCCCCTGTAAGATTTTGTGACCGCTTTTACAATTCAAATGTGCAGAAAATGTAATACATATCGCAAAATGTACCATTATTATTATTATTATTATTATTATTATTATTGTGCCAAGTAGCTCATGATGTACCGTTTACATGTAAAGAAAATATTTCCCGTGTGCACCAGCTGCTAATATTAAAGTCTTGTTCAACTGCAATGGCTCACACAATACACAATGAAACAAAACTCTTATATTTTGTTAACAAAAAAAAGTAAAGAAAAAAAAAAAACATTTCAGTGCACCATCAATGTAATGTATTCCACATTTATCCACGGAAAGATACCCTCTGGTAATATGTACACTTTTCATTAAATTGTATATTATCGGCTGTTTAAACACGTGCGTCTTTAAGGCTTATTCGAGACAAAATTTCCCTAAACATTAAAACTAGCTGTTTGTAATGTTGGCGCCCTCTATTGCCCATAAGGTGAATTTCAATAAAAGCATTAACATGATAACTGACAAGTCGTGTGATTTTAAGCTTCTAAATCTGCAGCATATTCACATCACGTTGGGATTACAGTTATTACAGCATCTCTACAAACCCTGGAAAATGTACATCGCTTAAGGATAATAATCATTTAATTAGAAAATGGATGGACATTCCTGATTCTTATCTGATATTAACTATATGGTTATATCTTATTATTTTATTGCTTTCTGGTTGAAAGACAGTAGAACGGCCGTCATCTTGTAATCACCGTAATTCCAACATAATGTGAACACGCGGCCCTTTTAGTATGAAATAAAACACAGCAGATTTCTCAGCAGGAATAGTTCGAAGGCTGCGACATTTATACCTGGACTTTGGTTGATGGGTGTTGATTTGAGTAAAGTACTTCTACATATTGCGTAATTCCTTATTTGTCAGTTTAAGTTCCTCTATAAAAGCGTTGTGGTTCAAAAAGGCCACTTGGGTACCGTACCTTCCTGAAGACCAGTTTAAGGAAGTAAAATGAAACAAACAAGTTTAGATAAAGAAATTAAATGAGTGCAGTTCTGTTAGAAACTTGTAAAAAATTAAAATAATTAAAAAAGAGATTATATTGATGGATATTCACACAAACAGGTGTACATGTATGACACGTACACCTACACCCTCACAATGTCTTGAAAGCGTCAGTCTCTGTCAGAACCTCTTCAGACGGCTTTCCTCGTCACCCCGCAGTGGGCTTTTCTGTGTCCTACCACTTCACACTCGCTGCTCCTCGGCTCCACAAATCTCCCGCTGAGCTTTTCCTCATTCGTCGTCTCCCTTGGGTGGGGCAGGAGGAGGAGGAGGAGGAGGAGGAGAAGGAAATCACGCCCCATGGTCTGGCTTTAATTCTCCGTCTGGCTGAAGTCGTAGCAGAAGTTGAAGTTGCTGGGCGGGTTGGGGACGGGCGGGGCCGCGTCTGGAATGGGGACGTTTTCCAGGTCCAGGAGGCGGAGTTTGATTTCCATGGAGAGGAGGATCTCCAGCTCACTGCGCATGGACTCGCTGCTCATCTCCTTCCCCAGTAGAACGTTCAGGCCGTCTGTCCACAAGCAAAACTGAGAAACAAGTAGAGACAGAGAAAAAGAGAGAGAGGGTTAAGGAAGGACAGAAATGTGTTGCTTTTTTTTTTTTTTTACATACCTGTAATATATTAAATATTTTCTCCAGTTCTTTAGGACCATTTGGAAAATGTTAGAGATGATGGAGAAAGAGTGAGGCATGGAAACGGAACAGGCATAGCTAATGGAAAGATGACGAAGAGTTGAATTTTCACTCACATCTGTTCTGGAGGAGGCGACGAAATTCAAGCTGTACTCCTCCACATCATACGTAATGGTGAATGCCAAATCCAACATCTCCTGCACGATTTATTACCAAAAAATACAAAATTACACCATTTATATGCTTATGAACCCTCAGGATGTGTAATTCATAGACTCTTGGAACGTCAGAGCTTAAAGCAACTTAAAGCGATCCAAAAGAAATCCAAAGGCAATCATTTTTACAGATATGAAATATGAAGAACTTTAGGCACCCTGAAGGTAAAGCTAAAGTTTTTCTAATGCTTAAAAAAAAAATTCTACTAATAATAATAATTTGCTGTTATATTACACCAGATATAAAAACACTACATTATCTAAACACTATATTATCCAATGTGTGAAAGGTGACGCCTAAGAAACAGATTTGAAAAACAGATGATATTCCATTAGAAAAAATAAATACTTAAATAGTATAAATATAAAAATAATAACTCTTCTCAATCGAGCACACCCATAAAATACAATTTCATACACTCGAACATAGTTTTTAAAAAAATTTTTTTTTTTTACTTTGCACCATATTTCTCAACATGAGACTAAAAAACTCTGGTACAAAAACATCACACAGAATGAGCTAAAAGTACAGATCAGGAGGAGGAAGATGGAGATGAACCTTGGTTTGCTTGCCCTTGTTATCCTTCATGTGAGGACAGTCTTTTCCGGTCAGCAGGGCTTTAATGTCGGCCACAGGGACTGAGGAGAGAAGAAGAAAGAAAGGAAGAAAAAAAAAAAAAAAAAACTGTCAACAATCTGCATATAAAATTTTAATGCAAAAGTTTGTATCCCCTTGACGTTTAGTTAAGTGGAAAAATGTTCCACTCTTTATTAACTGAAAAACATAAAAAAAATAAAAATAAAATAAATAAAAAAGATTGTATCCTGCAACAAGACAATTTAAAATGTAGAGCAAAATACAAACATTTTTTTTTCTAAAAAAGGGTGCATTACATTTGAAACAATATCTGATACAAACTTTTAATCTGATTTCATTTTATAAATATTTATAGACCATGTTGTTATACAGGATATTCGAACACTACTTAATTTGTCCACAAACGTTTGCACTCCACTATAACACTATAACTCTGCTCTCTGGTAAACCCTAGAAAATGTGACAGCATCACTCACTCTTGTCCTGCAGACTCTCGATGGATGGCGTCTCCGTCTCCTCCTCGATGTCTCCATAGTGCAGGACTTTGTGGTTAGGGGACAGCCGACAGTACCACAATTTATCTGAAATTAACAGTGATGATGCAACCAACCAAAAAAAAAAAAAAAAAAAAAACAGGTCAGTTGAGCAACAACAACAAAAAAAAAAAAGAAAAAACGTTTCCAGTTATTTGTGCCAATTTGTTTAAAGTATACAATTTTTTAAAAATAAAATACGAACAGAACTAAAAAGAGATTTTATTAAAGCACCCAACTATTAAAAATACCTTGTATTTTGAATTGTAAATAAAAAAATATATATATTAGTTTAAAAAAAAAAAAAGTAGCTATTAGCACTTCACTACTCGTCCACTAGTGGGCGAGCACAACCATCTCTCTACTCATTTCCTTGAAAGAGTTACTGTATAATCCCACATCATTCACGTATACAAAACAAGGCTCAAAAACAGAAAGCACAGATATTCTGTGAGATACGTCTTTAAAAGTCACAATATATTTGAGTTACACTTCACAGACTCAGACCCCTGAGTGATTACATTTGCATGTGTTAAGATTCCACGCAAGGTGTATTTATTTTAAAAGCAGACTCACTTCTGGCCTACAGTAACTTCATCGTTCATTGTTAAAAAGTTGCTTGTTTTTTGGTCTCAAGAGCAATAAAAGGGCGGGATTGAGAAATGTGAAGTGTTTAAACTAAATAAATGTGTGTTGAGGGAATCATTGCACAATAAAACATTTTTAAAATAAATAAAATAAAAAAAATTTGCTAAAATTTTTCACAAGTCCTGAATGTGGTTGTACTCTGGAGTTCTTCACCTTGTCTCCGGCGGCTGCTGATTTTGCGAAACAGAGTGCCGTGACACAGACGGTTCAGTCTCTGCTGTCTGATCAGCTCCAACAACTCTGGCTTCAGACGCTCCTTCAGCTCGCTGCACGAACAAGCACACGCAAACACACACAGCAGTCTATTAATGCCCAGCCGCTTTAAAAGGAATGTTTTTTTGGGGGGAAAAAATCCTTTAATTCAAATGCTGGAATTTTTTTTTTTTTTCGTGTCAGATGTTTGCTGATTCAGTTTTGATCTTACACTAATACACAGACAAATGTTTATACTCTCTTCAAATTCCATTGTTAAATCCTATAATCTCATTTTCGAATTAATTATTATTTTGTAGACAGCAGACTACACACATTACACACTTTCCAGAGTGTTTTTAACTTCACTGAAAAACACAATTTAAGTCCTGCCTCTATGCCCTATGTTTATGTCTAACCAATCACAGATGAGAATTAATTCTTCTACCCAATCGTAGCGCAATAGGCAAGAATTCTAAACCTCATGCCCTACACCCTACTTGCTCACAGTTTTGCAATTTTTATTTTTTTTATTTAAAAATAAATATTTCTGGCCTCCGAGTGGCGCAGAGGTAAAGTGCTCGCCTTATCATCCAAAGATCGCTGGTTCGAACCCCGGGTGATGCTGTAACCTCTCACAGCCGGAGGCTTAGAGAGAGCTGATTGGCCGAGCTCTCTCAGGGGGAGGGATGAGAGGTACTTCGCGCTCCCACATTAACGACGGCTCTACGAGCCAATCAGGGGGCGTCTGTGAGCTCGCGTAAGCGGAGGGAGCGGATAGCGCTGCAAGTCCGAGTGTGTTACGCCGCCCCCACCCTCTGTTGAGCGAGCAGTTCGAAAAAAAATGGTCGGTGACGCCACGTGGATCGGAGGAAACACATGGGCGGTCTGCGGCCCTCCCGACTGAGTGGCGGTATGAGCTTAATGTGGGAGCCCCCTAGTGACTGGGAGGAATTGGACGGGACAAAATTAGGGGTGAAAATCGGGAAAAATCGGGGGGAAAAATAAAAAATAAAGAAAGAAATAAAGAAATATTTCTAAAATATACAATATAAATAAAGAGATACAGGTTTGTCTAAAGAAACATCCAGAAAAACTTAAGAAAACATAGTTAATTATTATTTTGTGCATACAAAAATGCAAAAACAAAAAATACAAAAACTGAAAATATCATTTAAAATTGAAAAGATAAAAACTATTTAAACTGTAATGTTAATATTTTTATTTCTGAGCTCAAAATTGAACTAAAAAAAACCTTCAGAAACTTCAAACTGAAAATGACTAAAAAAGTCTTCATGATACAGAAGATTCCTTACAATAGCATTTATAATCTGACTGATTTCATGTATCACACACAAAAATCTAATGCATCACGATATCGATATTATATCATATTGCCCAGCCCTACTACAAAGCGAGGGTTTGATTGTGTGTATAAATTACAGAAGTTCCAAGTGTGTCCTAAACCACACCCCAGAAGACTTGGGAGTCATTTTAATGTGGATATTTATTAATTACTAATAAAATTAAATACTAATTTACCACTTATGCTTCTGCTGCTCAATATTCACATCGGCCTCATAGCTCATGTTTAAAAATGGGAAAAGGAATGCAGACTGCATTTGGGGCGCATAGTAAATTAGGTTCACTTAATTATGTCTCAAATACCTCATTACATTCACACTTTACCAGCCCAAATACTGCAAACCTGCAGAGTAAGGAGTCGACCGAACTCTTGATCCCTCTAAATCAGCCCTGAGCAGCAGGTAACAGGATGTACAGCACTACAGTATATATGTGTGTGTATAAATGTGTCTCACAGCACGGGTGGTGCGAGCGTCTCCTCCTGGTGCAGTCTCTCTGTCTGGCGCAGTTTGAGGATCTCGCTGTAGTTCAGTGCGTTCACTTTGTTCTTAAAAAGCTCCAGTGAGGTGGGTTTACTGGACAGGGTCCTTGTGATCTGCTCCCGCACCACCTGCATGACCTGGGGGAAAAAAAACACATCAGATTGTGCTGCTGTAGGTTTAAAAAAATCCTAAAGTTTGGGTAAAGTTAAGGTGCTAACAATAATTCTGTTTCATAACACCACATTCAAGTTATTCAACTCTAACTTTAAGTGAGAACTAAAACAGTGTGTTAAATAGATGGTTGGTTTAGTCTTAGATGGTTGGTTTAGTATTCTGAGCTGCTTTGACACACACACACACGTGTTAAATTCTAATTAGTCTAAAGTGCAGTGTGTCGTCACAAAAGCGTGTGTGAGCGTAATGCCATAGACGCAGCTTGACCTCAGGCACCCAAGTCAAAGGTCAGGAACGAGGGACTGAAAGAGGCCTAGCTGTGAAAAAGACAGACAGAAGGAAATGAAAAGTTAAAGAAGGAGCAGACACAATGGAGTTGGGAGCGGCTCTGTGTCTGACCGTGGGACCTCCAGCTGTGTGCGGGACAATCCCACAATGCCATGCTAACTCTGCTGTTTAAAGAGGTCTGACCCCTGACCACATCCTCACAATTCAACCCTGGAATACCTGGTATACTCTCGCTCTGTCTCTCTCTCGGTCTGTCTCTACAATACAAAATGCTATTTTGCCACAAATTTTAAAAATGATAAGAATTAAATATCAGTTTAAGGCTTTCCCAGGAGACTTGGGGCACGAGGCGAGGTACACCCTGGATGGGATGCCAAACTTCATACACACAGACCCAAGGCGGGGATCGGACCCGGACCCTGGAGGTGCGAGGCCACTGTGCAGCATTAATGTATAAAGTATTTGTTATATTTTTATATGTGTCTATTTGACATTAACACATCATAAAGATGACAGGCATTTTATTGATGTGACGCACATGGGCATGGCATTCTGGAGTTAAAGCCATGACGTTTATCAACATGCCACTTATGTGCTTCAGACATGATGTTTATCATACAGACATGACATTTATGTGCTATGGATGTGACACTTGCGGTTTGGATCTTATTATTGTTTTTCTTCATTGGTCTGATCACCAAAAAAAAAAAGGAAGAGAAATATAAATTTGCTTTCGATTTATTATGTGTCGAACTTAAGGAAGACTTAAAGTAAGGAACTATTGACCATGGTCTTAAATGAAAACAACATACAACACATCCACTTTTTTAATACTCAGTTGTTAAATTACAGTGCAGTCTGGTTGTTATTTTTCCTCCCACATTATTTGATGATAAATTTTTTCATAAACTATTTTTCAAAAGAAGAAGGTACTGACCTTCTTTGAACAACAGTGAAGGGAATTATTGAAAATTTGCCGTAGCCTCCCGAAGCCGGGAGCCTAGAGTGAGCTGATTGGCCGAGCTCTCTCAGAGGGGAGGGATGGGCGGCACTTAGCGCTCCAATAACAATCACGGCTCTAACCAATCAAGAGCTCATGGAAGCGGTACTGCGCTGTCCCCCGGGTGTGTTTCTTTTGAAGCGCAGCGTGACAATCTGGATAGCGCAGAGATGATCTGGTTTATTTGCGCCGCCCGGTGGATCGCGCAGCGCGGACCAACTTGAGCAGCGCCGCTCGAATCACAAACCTGCGCGACTCACTGTTTTTTATTTAAAA
>JAQMYL010000002.1:28957858-28970762 GCA_030014365.1 Clarias pachynema | reverse complement strand
CTTCATAAGAATTTGTTGGCATTTCACTTTCAGCTGTGTCTGCATCACTGGCATCTGTTTTGTCCGTCTCCATCGTTTTTGTGAATTTAGCGCGTTTATTCTCCGCAGGAGCGATTACATCTGGTCTGGAATGTTTATAAAAGATAATGTGAAGAAGAACAGAAACTTGGTAGTAGTTCTGCATTTACAAGCCTTCAGCAGTTTTACGACCCTTAACATAAACTATACTATGGAATGTATTTATTGATAGTGCAGTGTGTCAAAGTAAAAGAAAGAAAACACTCTGTTCTCATGCACACAGAATATCATGAAACACACTAAAAACCAAATATTCCCTACACCCTGTTCAAGGCTTTACACTGGTGGAGGATGTGGGCATCCGACTCAAACCCAGGGGCACAGCCCACTAAGAGACATTGTCTCGGTCATTGGTTCCAGACCAGCATCCAATAGCAGCAGTTCGTCAGCAGCTAACTCAGGGGCTACAAGCGTCAATGGCTGATCTCACTAGACTTCAGCAATGTAGTCGAGTCCCAACGCCCCCTTGACAAGCTCGTCCTTCATCACTTCCTTTCCATTCTCAAAGAGATCCGCAAACCAAGCTTGATGGAAAACCCAATAATGTAAATAAAGGAAAAGTAAATGGGTCACCAAATTGGCTGTGGGCTGCTGAAGCCACAGCTCCCTTTCCTCCACAACCCTGACTTCAACTGTCTCTTCCTAGTGCACACCGATGTGTTGGAAACCGGCTTGGCACAGTCCTGTTGCAGACTTACTGTAGGAGGTCAAAAAAAAAAAAACAATCTTGTATGTACGTAGGAAGCTTACACCAGTAGGGCAAAACTATGCCGCCATCGAGCAAAAGGTTCTTGCCAAAGATGGTCCATGGAGTAGTACTACCTGGTGAAACAGCTATCTATTTGTACAATAGAAACGACAGATAACATTACAAGAAACTATCCTTTACCACGTTTATAAGCCATGCCTGTCACCATCAATTTATAACACTTTTTAAATATAAAATATTATACGTATATATTTGGATACAACATCATTTTAGGTTTGAATTTTAATTTGTTGTCATATGCATGGTAAAAACACTGGTTTAAACCATACATTGCAATTCTTACTTTGCCCAGTTCAGTGACCACACATAGGAACATACACATACACAAAACACATAGACACAATTAAAAAAAAATTTTTTTTTAAGGCACATAGCAGATAAGGGGGGGATTCAACTAATTCAAGATTTAAAAAAAGGTGCAGCTATTCAGAAGTCTAATGGCTTATGGGGTAAAAACTTTTTGTCCGTGACTTCACACTTCTGTATCAACGTCCAGACAGCAGAAGTGTGAATAGATTGTGTTGCGAATGTGTAACTGGCCAAATACTATTATCAATATAGTGTACGTATATGTATGTGTAGTATGTAAATGATTAACATGCACTGTTTGATTTAGGGTGTATCATTTCAAAGGTTTGTAGTGTAGAGAGCAGCCGTTCAACAGTCACTATGCTATGTAAATGATTAACAAGCACTGTTTGATATAGGGTGTATCATTCCAAATTTTGTAGTGTGCAGAGCAGCCGTACAGCAGTCATTATGTTCAGTTCATGGATCCTGATTGTGTTTTGTGTCTGCCTCCTCTTCCTTTTTATCAGGATCCAGAGGCCCAAGAACTTCCCTCCTGGACCAAGACCCATCCCTATATTCGGAAACTTGTTTAATTTTAACATAAAAAATCCTCTGAAAGACTTCGAGAAGGTACAGCATAATGTTATCTTTTATTCAAAGTGATTCTAAGGCATAAAGAAGGTTTTTTTGTTCTGCTGTTTCACCATTGCCACTATCTTATATCTAGTTGGGGCATGACTTTCAAACCAGCCTGCATTGTTTTAGGCACTAACCCATGCTTTTGCTACTACTGAAGGAGTATGCAGGGTATCTAATTTTCTTGAAGACAGGGAAGCCGATAGGGCATTTGAATTCTACTTGAAAGGCAGTCCTTATGCTGCATCCCCCTGTATTTTCTCCATTTGTACAGTATTTGCCTTGAGGGAAAATTTACAGTTTTTTTTTTTAGCCTTGCGAAAACCTATGATGGCTTTCATAGTTTTCTTGCAGCACTCTTACACTGATATGTTTTAGTTGACTGTCTTTAGTTACAATAGAATTCATTTACAATATTCAAGTTTTGTCTGTGACTGCAAAGTTGGACTAGGAATTTCACAATGCATAGCCAAGTTATGATCAAACAGGCATGTCACTTAACCCTTAAGTTGTATTCACATTCTGTATACGCCACTTGCCTAAATGGTCAAAATAACACTAATCACCATTAACCTTCTAAAATAAAGTAGCTTCACTGAATTGTGAACCCCAAAAGCCCTTGAATGAAGAAACAAGCTTCCTTTAATCAGAAACTTAAATGTGAATATCAATGCTTTTCCCTTCACAGTGCAGAAAAAAATGCTTTTAATCAGTGAACACACTCATTTTATTCCAATAAACCTTTCATTATTGTTTTCTTTACTATAGATGATTTTTTATTGTCATTATTAGTTTATTATTATTATTACTTATAAGAAAGCACTACACTGGTTGAAAATTGAAAAAAGTCGAAAGTTTGAAAAATGTTTTTCTCTGCTGTTAAATGTGGCAGATCATTATTGACCCTGAAGACAACATGATGGCTAAAGACACTTTTGCAATGTTTATGTTTTTGTCTTGAATAAAATTTGTTCTATGTTGTATGTGTAGTTGGCTGAGCAGTATGGAAACGTTTACAGTCTGTATATTGGGACAAAACCAGCTGTTGTTCTTAATGGTTTAAAAGCCATAAGGGAAGCTCTGGTGAACAAATCCACAGACTTCTCAGGACGCCCGCAGAACATCATTAAGGATATAAGTGAGGGAAAAGGTGAGATCCATGACAAACAATTACACATCAATAAATATATAGTTTATTGCTAAAGTTTCTGTTTAACATGTATTACTACTTCAAGTCCAAAGTGTGATGTGACTAAAATTAAACATAGGAGTCATTATGGCTGATTATGGGCTTCAATGGAAGGAGCACCGGCGCTTTGCTCTCACGACCTTAAGGAACTTTGGCTTGGGAAAACAGTCTATGGAGAAAAGAATTCTGGGAGAACTTGAGTACCTTGTTGCGAAATTGAATAAATATGCTGGTATGAACAGGTTTCTTTAGTAACCATGTCCTTGTTAATTCGTTGTCCATTAAATGTCCACTAGGTTAGAAAAAATTTTTCCCATTAACATAGTTTTTTATTTATTTTGTAGGAAGTTTCTTGTGTCCTCAGACTTTGTTCCATGATGCAGCATCAAATATCATTTACCTGGTTTTATTTGGCACTCGCTATGACTACGGTGATGAAACCCTTAAAGTGTATGTTCGGCTGTTCACTGAAAATTTAAAGCTTGGTAATGGAGCTTGGGCAATGGTAAGTTTAAATAAATTCAATTTTATTTGTATAACACTTTTCCATTAGTACATAATTGATTGGTAGATTTATATCCATAATGAACAAGCTACAGTAGTAGAACAAGAATCCAGTCTCTCAAGGAAGCACATCCTCTTCACTGTGACATCATAACATGAATTCACAAACTGTTGACTGGAGACTATTAGGTACAAAACTGTTCATAGTAATTTCAATACTAAAACTATTAGAGTGATTACAGTCATTACCCATCGTAGCAAAACTCTTTGTATCAATGCAGTCCAAAGCCAACTTCATGTTTTGTAAATGTAAAAATCCTCACCAGTCACATGTATACATAAGCAGGCCATATGGGGCCATCCTTAGCACCAGTAAATGGTGATGAGTGATGAGAGATGAGAGTGATGAGAACTCCAACCAGAAATAAAACTGCTGGATGGATATGGCAATTCCACAGGGCAAAAGAGATCAGAATTAGAGCTGTGTTAATTAATCAGTTTTGTAATTTAATCAGTCCCTTGCTGGATGATTCAATTAATTTAACTGATGAATCAGCTTTTGATTTATAATTGATTCTCGCATTTTTTTAACAAAAAAATAATTGGAAAAACATTAAATGATTCCGTAAAATATCACGCAGCTATACAGCTTTTGCAAAAAAATACAAACTCTTAACATCTTCAACAAATACTTGCATTTTGCAGGAGTATGCAGTGCTTCTTTTTTCTTTAAGTTCACGGAGGGTGGAAAAGAAGGTTTTAAAAAAAGATTATTGCTTTACATGAGACATGAAATAGGCTCTTAAATGAGTCCCTGCAGGGCAGTGGTATTGTCAACTTTCTTCTCTTGCTGCTGTAGAGTGAATTGCCACCGTTTATATGTGTATTCTCTCGCCTCATTTTTTTCATAATACAGCCGGAGTCTGCCTCAAACTTCATTACACAGAACACATCACAGCCTACAGCAATTTCCACCACTAGCTACAATTCCTAACACTGCTCTGCACAGTCATGCTCACACTCACCTGGTTCTAATCACTCTATTTAAACAGCCTCTGAACTCATTCACATCAGGAAGTATTAGCTCAGTTACTGGCTAACTTTAGCAAGCCTACGTTTTATTCTGTTCTGATATTTTTTAACATTTGGCCCTATTTTGTTCTATGTTCATTGGATTTTGGCCTTACTCTGTTTGCTCATCAACCAACCTTCTTCCTGCCCTGTTTATGATCCTGTCTCATATTTTAGATTTATATACTTGTGCTGTAATGGAACACTAGTCTGCAGTTGCATCTGTCACAGCTTGTTCATTATCTGACAATCTTATATACAGTACGCACAATATTTAGAAAGTCACACACACTAATAAAATTTTTTGTTGTCTTTTTTTTCTCCATCCCTAAGTACTTGTGTATGTTTCAGCTTCACCGCTTTGTACTGTGTTGCAACACAGGTTACACAGCATTCTCCTGCGCATGCGCGAGCGTAGCAGCTTGGTGCAGTTGCTCTCTTTGTTTTCATGTGTTTTTACTCTTTTATAATACTTTTTCTCTATTATTCATTTTTAACCTTATTTTGTATTAATCAGCAAGGTCGCTCTTTCAAAACATGTGTTTCCAAAGTGTTCTCATTTTGAGTTATGCAACACTAATTTTGTTTTCAGCACTCCGAGTGATCAGCACGGAGCCGGTTCCTTCGTTTACACTAGGTAACAGCTTATCGCACTAACGCCGGCAAGCATTAGAGATGCAATTCTGTATAGGACTCTAAATATTCCAGATGAGATACGGAGGAGGATGTTGAGAGGATGCAGAGTTGGAAGAAGGCAGCGCAGAGGAGGCAAAGATGAAGAGAGATGAGTGGAGCATAAGGAAAGGATGAGTTATCATGGGCAATGTGAGATCTCTTGACAATTAGATTGACGAGCTGAATGCTTTTGTAAGTACTGAAAACCTCATCCACGAGTTCAGTCTGATGTGTTTTACAAAGACTTGGTTACATGATGATGCTCTGAGAGCGGTAAGAGCTGTAACCCCGGTCATGTGACTGTTAAAGATCATATTTGTATTTACAGAGAATTCTCTCATGTGAAAATAAATGATATGTATATTCATCTGTCCACGAATGCTGCTGCCGCATGTGAAGTCATCCACTCGGTAACTGCCAAACTCCGGACTCGGCACCCCGATGCCTTTCTCCTGATCTCCAGGAATTTTAAACACGCATTGCTGACCAAGACTCTTCCCACTTTCACTCAGTATGTGGATTGTCACACCTGGGGCGATAGGACACTAGACCTGCTGTATGCCAATGTTTGCTTACAGTGCTGCAGCCCTACCCCTGCTTGGAAGGTCAGATCACAACCTAGTCCATCTCCTGCAAATATACAAACCCCTGGTTCAGAGACAGCCTGCTACAGTGAGAAATGTGAGACGGTGGTCAGAAGGAGCCACTGCTGCCTTACAGGATTGTTTTGAGGCTACAGACTGGGAGGTTTACTGTGAACCAAATGGCGAAGACATTGATGGCATGACAAACTGCATCACAGAGTACATAAACTTCTGTTTTGACAGCTGTGTACCAATGAGAAATATTTGCTGTTTGCCCAACAACAAACCCTGGGTCACCAAGGACATTAAAGCTTGTTTAAATGAGAAAAAAATGGCTTTTAGGTCTGGTGATAAAGAAACCGTGACGAAGGCTCAAAGAATGCTACAGTAGGTAGACAACCAGAATGCCTATTACCGCCATGCTTACCATTGCGGGAAAATGACAGCGGCCGAAATAATTCAGTTGCATTTTAAAATGCAATTGTGAAATGACTGCCAGGTGGCACAAAGTGCCATTTTCAATCGCTGCAGTTTGAAAATATAATTAAGTCATTAAAAAAGTCATAACAATATGTTATATCGAAGAAATACTACAGTGATGGTAATTTCAAAAATTAAAAATCTGAGCCAGTGCTATTGATATTTATTGTACTGTACAATAATGAGCCAAAAAAACAAACATTGGTTAAATGTTGTTTAGACAGACGATCTAGTTCACTAGCTGATAATTTTATTTGTACAAAGAATGAACTGTTATATAGCAGATCTCTGTATTTGTTTATTGTTATTTTAAAAAATACATTCAAAGACATTAAACTTTAAATATAGAAATAACTGATAAAATAGACGTTCAGAATAAAACATTACAATAACTCAAAAAAAGACTCACTAAAAATGTAGCTGGCAAAATCAGGGATGGGAAAGAGTCCTACAAGAAAAAACTGGAACAAAAACTGAAATAAAACAACATGAGAGAGGTGTGAAGGGGCATGAGGACAGGGAAGCCGATTTACTGGCTACAAGACAGGTGGCCAGGCTATTGAGGGGAATGTGGAACGTGCAAACGATCTCAACAATTTAATAGATTTGATGTCCCTCTGTCTCTCACTTCCCTCTGCTTCAGCTTCAATCCACACTCTCCTGCTCCCACGTTCTCCCACACACAGAAAACTCCATGAATCATATTGGTACCCAAAATACCACGTCCCTGTGCCCAGAACGACTGCAGCCCAATGAGACATCGCACTTTATGAAGGTATTTGAGAGACTGATCCTGGATACACTTCGTCCCCTGGTGAAGTCCTCTCTTGACCCTCTTCAGTTTGCCTACAAACCTTTCCTGGGAGTAGAGGATGCCATAATACACCTGCTTCATCAAACATACTCCCCCTTCGACAAACCAGGGACCACTGTAAGAATGATGTTCTTTAACTTCTCAAGTGCGTTAAAAACCATTCAACTGGCAGTACTGGGGAGAAACTAAAGAACATGCACATAGACACCTCGTTGGTTTCCTGGGTCATGGATTATTTGACGACTCTGTAATTGTTGGCTGTATAAAGGATGGAGACATCTCTGAGGACCTGTCTGTGGTGGATGACTTTGTTTTCTGGTGTGAGCGTGATCACCTAAAATGTAACAAAATGAAAAGAAAGCAAACAAAGATGGTGGTAGACTCCAGGAGAAGTAAAACCCCTGTTACTCCTATATCTGTCCAGGGGGAGATAGTGGAAATGGTCTTAGAATACAAATATCTGGGAGTTCGTCTGGACAACAAACTGGACTGGTCACATAGCACAACAGCACTCTACAAGAAAAGACAGAAGGCTCAGGTCTTTTAAAATTTGAAACACCATTCTTCGGATGTTTTATGAAACTGTTGTGGCGAGTGTCATTTTTTATGCTGTGGTCTGTTGGGCCTGTAACCTTAAAGTTTCAGACAGAAATAGAGTGGACAATGTAATTAAAAGGGTCGGATCGTTGCTAGGAATGAACTTTGACACTGTGGATGTAGCAGCAAAGAGGAGGATTTGCGTCCAAAATACGATCCATCTTAAACAATCCTTCTCACCTGCTATTCAGTGTTCTTTCCAACCATAGAAGCAAATTCAGCCAGAGACTGATTACTATCAAGTGTTCTACAGAGCGCGACAAGAGATCTTTTCTCCCAATGGCCATAAAATTATACAACTCTTCTGTGTAGCATGTACAGTACACTATAGAGAGAGTCACTGTCAGTAACAATAATACAATATTATTACGTACCTGGACAATTTGTGCAATATATACCCATGCTCTTGGGCCATACCACTTTCAGGTGTAATTTCTGATTAATCCATATAATTTATGCAATACCTTTTCCTTTTTCCCACACATGTGCAATATCTGTATATTGAATTATGTTTAGTGTGCAACTAGGGATTTACTGTTTTACAGATTTTCCCCCCCTCTCATCCTTGTCTAATTTATTACTCTTTTCTTTTCCTCCCGGAAAACAACTCTAAGCAACTGTAACCGAGAATAAGCAATTTCCCTCTGGGATTAATAAAGTTCTTTGAATCTTGAATTTCCATGTATATTTTGATAATTTTGGTAGTTTTTAATACTTCAAAACGTGTGACAAATATACTTGCTTCAAGATGTGATTTTCATCAGAGAAAATCAGAGAACAAAACACTTGTTCTATTAAACTGAATAAAATTCAATACAAATCATTGTGCCTAAAAATCACAGCTCAAGTCAGAGAGAGACGGTATTCCAGTATTCTCAATATCATGTAATCAATAAATAGCGACTGCAGAAGGACTAGCTATGGCAGCAGAACTAAAAGGGAGAACCAGAAGGAAATAAATACATGAGGGCTCCATGGGAAGTAATGCAACAAGTCAATTCACTGTCAACAAACCTGAGTGTTAAAAGACAGCATATAAAAAATTGTTCACAAGAAAATTCTATTCCCATGAACCCCCAGAAGGCTTTACTAAAACTTTTTCCATCTTAGCGTTTTAATGCATTTAAACAAAGCCTCTAACAGAGTTGGGTTATGTTCATAAATCTAGAGATAATTTTCAGTTTAAGATGTGTCTGGCTACATAAGTTTGGGATCCACCTTGGTTTGGTTATGTTGAGAAACATATTTCTTTTGCCTTTGCCTTTGCTTGCCTTAGTTTTTTTTTTTTTTTGTAGATATATGATGCACTTCCTGTGGTAAGGTCCTGGCCCCTTCCCTTTAAAAAAGCCTTTGATAATAACAGCAAACTTAAAAAGATGACAGCAAACATGATCAAAGAGCACAAGACAACAAGGATCCCAGGAAAACCAAGAGACTTTGTTGACTCCTATCTGGATGAGCTTGATAAGGTTTGTGTTTTTGTGAAGAAGTCACTTTTATGTTGCTTGTTGAAAATCATGCTAAAATATGTTATTTTGTATCATGTTTAATAGAGAGACAAGGAATCAACTTTTAGCGAAGAACAACTTGTGGCTTATATTTTAAATCTGCATGTAGCTGGCACTGATACCACATCCAACACACTCCTTACAGCGATGCTTTACCTCATGACTCATCCAGACATTCAGGGTCAGGGTTACATTTTACTCTGCTTATACAATCTTAGTAAAATTGAAAATTTTACTTTTAATTCCCACAATAAAAGCGATCTAATAATAGCACCCTACATGCTTTTTTTTTTTAGAGAGATGCCAGATGGAGATTGATGAGATTATGGAGGGAAAATCACATGCTTCATTTGAGGACAGAAACAACATGCCATACATACAGGCTATGATACACGAATGTCAGCGCATTGCCAACACCGTTCCTCTGAGTGTGTCACACTGTACCACTAGAGATACTGAACTGATGAACTACACCATACCAAAGGTGACAATTTTAATTGCTTAATTGGCTGCACTGTTTCACTACTCATAGTAATCGATTTTTTTTATTTATCTGTGCTCCAGGGAACTATGATCATCCCCAACCTGTCCTCAGTGTTACGTGAGGAAGGCCAGTGGAAGTTTCCTCATGAATTTAACCCATCAAACTTTCTAAATGATCAGGGACAGTTTGAGAAACCTGAGGCCTTCTTACCTTTTTCTGCTGGTGAGTGAAATACACGGCAAACTTAATTGAAAAGTTGTTCACCCAAACCTGAGATTCATTTATTTTATCTGACAAACCAAATGTCTAAATGTATGTATCTGTCAATGTGTGCAGGGCCTCGTGTGTGTCTTGGAGAAGGTCTGGCTCGCATGGAGCTCTTCCTCTTCTTGGTTACTCTTCTACACCGCTTCCAGTTCATTTGGCCTGAAGATGCAGGAGAACCAGATTTCACACCTGTGTTTGGACTAACAACTACACCAAAACCATACAGGATGGGAGTCAGGCTGAGACAGTCAGCTAAAGAAATATAGAATCAGAATACTTAAAATTCTTTTACAGCTCATTAAGAATGATGTCCTTGTTGTCATGTGAACACTGTTCAAAAAGCATGTTTTCTGTGATTCTATGAAAAAAGTAAATAGACAAAGCCAAAAGAAGTTAAATCAAGTTCAATTCCAGTTACAGTATTTGAACCATATACGAGGTGGCATCAAAAGGTTTTGAGACTTAGTTATTTTGTAACACGAGAATTTTGCCCCAGGGGCCAGACTGAGAACAGCAACTTTTATTTCCTGGTTTAAAGGCATCTGAGGTAGGACATGCAGCGAAAAGATAGAACTTGTAAACAGAGCTAATCTCTAAACTTATACTGCTTAAACTGCTAATACCTATATCTTGTGTTTCTGAAATGATTAAGAAGTTTCATTTGTGACAAGATGCTTACTTTTGTACCCATCAATTCCAAAAACAAATAAAAATATTTATAAATGTATTATATATATTACAAAAACAATACAACATGTTTTACTTCCTTATTTCTAGGTGCTAATTAGATTTGAGTAAACAACTGCTTTGCAAAAGTTGCCCCTCTTTGTGATCCGAGTATAATGACTGAAAGCTGCTCACATCGGCACATGCTTTTACGTTGCAAAAGGCAGCATTTTGATCAAAGGGGAGATGAAAGTGACGACGTGAGCAGCTTTATTTCAGGCATAAAGAGTGGCAACTTTTGCAAAACCAATGAAATGTAAAATCAATAATACCTCAGAACAACATCAAAACAAATATAAACTCGTTAAATGCTGCCTTTTGCAAAGTGAAAGCATATGTGGCAGTAAGGGTGTATTTAACATTAGAAAATCCGACTAAGCCACCCTGGGAACTTACCCCAGGGACAAAATTATATTTAAACCACCCAGTTTAGGTATAAAGCACACAGGTTCAATTACTTAGACTAGGCAGGAGACATGGAGGAGATGTAAATACTGTACAATGTTTATTAATACACAATTGCTTAAAAACACACTAAAAACAAGATAAACCAAAAATCCTACTTCAAAAAAAAAGAAAAATTACAAATTTTTTAAAATAAAAAAGCTGCTTGGAATGGATATTTTGGTATAAAACAAAATCAAAAGAAAAATACCCACAGAGCTGAAGTTCACAATGGGCGAAAATGAGGTAGGGTTGTCTTTTACCAGGGCACACTTTCACACATACCACCATGCACTATGGTCACTCAAACACTCCAGGTGTAACAGCACACAATCGAAAAGAACCACCACCAAAGAGGAAGGCCAGTCTATCATGGAACCGCAGCTCCTGCAACAAACCAAGAAAACAATTAATATAAAAGACTTGAGCGATACCACATGGGCACCATCTAATGGAAACTCTCTTGCCAACAATGAGTATCAAAAGCAGACAGAAATACACCAGAAAGATTCATGACACAAGTTTACCAATTAGTCGCCATTGAAGGTCAACTGTAACGAAATACATGCACTCAATTACATTAATTGAGAATTAATATTATACACAACAAAAACAGAAATAAAGAAATCAAAACAATCCACGTTGTTTTGATGGAAAGAAAAAACAGGACAACTTAAATATGCCAAGCAAAGAGCAGTGCTTACTCAAAAACAAATCTATAAATTAACAGTACATTAAAAGGCGGGGCATTAAAACAGCATGTTAAAACAAACAGGCAGTCTTTCGATGATGTTAACGGCAGCGTCTTCAAAGCCGTATACACTTGTGAATTTTTTTTTTTTTTTGCGTATTTGTATTGTATTTCTTGTTGCAACAGTACATTGCAAATATACTAACAAAAAGTTTACTAATTTTAAATATATAAAAAGTATATTACCACAATGCTTTTACCTATTTTTACAATACAACTTTTAACACACTTTAAAATAATTGTAATTTAGTATATTTCCTTAAAAATATATTTTACAAAAATATACTTGAATTGAAAGTTTTGTTTATTTTTTTAAGTGTGTTTATTTGCACTTTATGTAAATATATTTTAGTATTATTTATGTGTGCTGAAAATTACAATTTTCACAAAATGACACCTCTGTGGCTGAGGATAAATGTTTTGAAAACCCATTTAAAACATTTTAAAGTGTATGCACTGCACAAAAGACTACACTTGCAATTGTGATTTAAGTATTTTAATAAATTTACACAATGTCACAGAGAAGTCCAATGTATAAACATCAATCCATGACTACTTTTATATCAACAGCACACCATACGAACACAAGAAAATGTGTTCTACTGGACAGGAAGTTCAGCTACTGGATTGCAATGTCATAAGTATAAAGCAAAGTAAACACTGTCTATATTGCACGGCCAAAATAATTATTTATTATTAATTTTAGTGAGAAATACAGGTGAAACACAGCAATTCGCATTGATATCTGTAAAGCAACAGCAGTACTTCCCCTAGGAGTCAGTTTTAGTCTCTTTCAATGCTGTTTGGAAGTGGAATAACATACAGTTTGTCCTTAGACTTAATCATTACACATTTACGATTGAGTGACTGAGGAGGAACAGCAAACACATTATTGGTGTGAAATACTTCATATATAAATGTTGAGGATATTTGTAGCTGATCATCTCTACACAACTTTCCTTCACTCTTGGCAAGCTCTTTAACTAAAACACAAAATCTGTTGTTGCCGGATGCAGAAGATGGCCCATCCTCACAT
>JAQMYL010000002.1:28884114-28894891 GCA_030014365.1 Clarias pachynema | reverse complement strand
TGTAAAGTTTTTAAAGTTGCGTAGTAGAAGAAGCGAGTTGCTCGGTCTGTCCGCTGTGTTTCAGTAAGCTTTTCTGGCGCCAGGAGAGACTCAGTCAAACACACACACACACACACACACACACACACGTAGTCTGTCAGAAAGGTCTCTGTTTATTAACAGCAAAAGATGGGGTTTTTAGATGTTTGAGCAAACACCTGTGCCTTCGACATATGTTACAACAAAGATCAGAACCCACTATAAATGTCCTAGTGAGATCCTAAAGAATCAAAGGAGAGGACGACAGAGAGATGTCCATCCAGAGACGAATCACAAGATGTTGGCTCGAGTTAGGAGGAGAGGGGGATGGAGACAGAGAGATAGAGAGAGAGAGACATAAAGAGAGAATTAGACGGAGTGTGAGAGCGTTTGCACGTTTAAGAGCAGATGCAAGAGAAGACAGGAAGATGGCAGCATGGAAGATTTAACACATTGATATCAGATCTATGAGGAAGAGAGCAAGAGATTAGAAATAACAAATTTTATATAAAATAATTCTTAGACTAACATTGTCAGATGATACTGTACATGGAACTCAATTCTCAAGCTTGTCAATTCATCTTATGTGATTGCCCTTCTTTATTACAGTTTACGGTTGTACATAGGGCACATTTTGTACATAGGTCTTTCAAACCATGTCTCACATATTGAATTTGAATTGCAATCCTGAAACAAACCCCCTGGTCGCCATTTGTGGCAACAATGGAGAGTAGGATAAGCATTTTACCCCAGCTAAAGGTTGATTTTTGTCATTTGCATCCCTCCTGGCCAGGCATCTCTTTTATTTAAGTGGAAGTATGCCACCTCGCCCACCCCTGCCCAGTGGCTGAGGGATATTATGTCCTGTTTGTCCCTTGAGAAGTTTAAAATGTAATTTTTCCATAGTCTTAAGGTAAATTTATAGTTTAATCTCCCATTTTATTTAATTGGTGTTTGAATTTTTTCGGCTGTACAGATACCTAGAGGAGGTTCATTCTACCACTTAGATGTCAGGACAGAAAACATTCTCGATGCATGTCTTCCTCGATCCCTCAGAGATGGTTGGGCCAATGGGGGATAGTGGGATCGAGCAGTGATTATAAAAACATTATGCACACTGGAAACCATTTTGCTTGCTTTTTGGAGCCATGCTTGTGCTCTTTTCAATGTATAACATTACATTTTATTAACTCTTCATGAGTTTTCAGCTGGTAAAGATGCCACCACATATAAATTCCACATGCCTTCTATTGTGTCTTTTGGTCTGATGTTGAAAATGCCAATGTTTTCGCTAAGCAAACCAGGACTTTATATTAGCAGACCAAAACTAAAGTATCATTTGTGATTAACCACATTTCTGGAAAGTTGAGTTAAATTCCACTTGCCACACCCTGATTACTGGCAGACCTGTGGAATCAAGAAAACACCTAAAAAGAACCTGTCTGACAATGTGAAGCATGCTAAAAGATCTCAAAAAGCAACACATCATGCCACGATCTAAAGAAATTCTATAGAGAAAAAAATACAGTATTTGTATTAGTTGGGAAAGGGTTACAAAGCAATTTCTAAGGCTTTGTGATTCCAGCGATCTATGATGAAAGCCATTATCCACAAATAGAGAAAACTTGGAACGGTAGTGAACCTTGCATGAGTGTCCAGCCTACCAAAATTACTCCAAGAGCACAACGAAAATACATGTGTGATCACACCCTAAGATGGAGGGTAAATGTTTATATTCATGAATACTGAATGCAAGGTCAAGGAAGCTTACTTCACATGCCAAGATTGATTGACAAGATTGATTTCCCACATAGGAAGTTGAAACAATGTATGGTACAATATCCGCCTTATTCTAGTTTAAACAAAAGTTCACAGAGAACATGATAAACATAAGATTAGCAAATCTGAGATATACTTATAATGGCACTGTTGAGCCCTTGAGCAAGATCCTTAACCCTATCTGCTCCAGGGGCGCTGTAAGCTGGCTGACCCTGCGCTCTGACCCCAGTTTCCTAATTGGTATATGCGAAGAAGGAATTTCACTGTGCTGTAAAGTACATGTGACAAATAATTGAATATTCTTCTTCTTCTTCTTCTTCTATAAGCATAAAATAATTAAAAGACTTGATTGCTATTGAGGCAGGTGATATAAGTAACTACTTTGTCTTTACACAAACTGCACCACAAAGGGGACAATTTGCTTATATCTGTCTTTTGACTCATGCTGTGTTGTAATTGGTCAGTTGAACAGTTACTATTTTGTAACTGTTAACCCTTTTTTAGTGTTGCTTTTAGGTGTTGGTTCTAGCTGTTGTTTCAAATTTATCACCAGGGCACACAACTTTCCATTTGTGGTTAGTTGTTGTTGTTATTTATTGTCACACAATTACAGGGGTACAAAATCTAATAAAGCAAAAAGGAAGCAATAACGTTAACATCTACAAAGTAAAGAAAAGGTTAACTACATGAACAGCCACAAAAGCAAGTTACCATTAATGAAGCGGTCACTGTCCACTAGAGTATGATATGTATCAGATCACTACTCCCAACATTACACATTAATGGTGCATAACATTAATGGTGCGTACCAATACAACCATTTTGTTTTTCATTTTAATTACATTATTAAAGAAAATACACTTTATAATGTGTTCGGAGACTTTTTAAGGTAGACAAGGCTAAACTGTCATCTTCGGTGTTACAGTATGAAATACATACAGTATGATTATTTTGACATGCATTTGGTTTGTTTGTTATATACGGTACATACTCTGTATAAGAATCTATTTGTAAAATATTGAATTGTGGTTTCATGATATTTAAACTTGAGGCAAGTATTGCAAAGAGCCACTTA
Organism: Clarias pachynema; assembly: GCA_030014365.1. Classification (NCBI taxonomy): domain Eukaryota; kingdom Metazoa; phylum Chordata; class Actinopteri; order Siluriformes; family Clariidae; genus Clarias; species Clarias pachynema. The sequence continues at coordinate 28,892,019 of JAQMYL010000002.1, read as the reverse complement.
AAACCGACAATACAACCAGAATACAGAAGCTTTAATTCTCTACAAGCTTTAATTGTCTACTCCAAATGTTCAAAACAACATTCACCTAAGCTCATCATTCATCAACATTCTTCTTCTTAGTTTATTGACATTTTTTCAAAAAAAAAATTTCAGTTATTGTGATATTAGACCATTTCATTTACCATAAAGAATTTGTCAGTATATGCAGTAGTATATCACTTATAATATGGGTGACTATTTATAGATTTCTCTAACTGGCTGTCTCAGCCTAATTCCCATCTTGTAATATTTGGGTGTAAGTGTGATTCCAAATATAGGAGTGAAATCTGGCTCTCCTGCATCTTTAGGCCAAATAAACTGAAAATGGCGCAGCAGGGAGACCAAGATGAGAAAGAGCTCCATGCGAGTCAGACCTTCACCCAGACATAAACGAGGCCCTGCACACACAGACACACAAAAATTTACCCTGTTTACTTATTATTGACTTCTTCCATTAATGTTTGATAAATGTTCCATGGAGTCAAGTCCAAAAGTTATGTTGACATCACTAGTTCAGATTTAAGTAATGTTTGAACCATTTTTACAACAATGTGAACTCTCACCAACAGAAAATGGTATAAATGCCTCAGGCTTCTCAAACTGTCCTTGTTCATTGAGGAAGTTTGATGGGTTAAACTCATGAGGAAACTTCCATTGGCCTTCTTCACTCAGCACTGACGAGAGGTTTGGGATGATAATAGTTCCCTGGATACAGTGAATGAAAAACATCAACATGGGTAGCAGAAGGTAAATTATTCTACTGTTTGAAATCACCACCTTTGGGATGCTGTAGCCCATCAGTTCAGTATCTCTTGTGGTTGAGTGGAACACACTCAGAGGGGTGATGTTGGCGATGCGCTGACACTCATAGATTACAGCCTGTGTGTAAGGCATATTATGTCTGTCCTCAAAAGACACGTGAGATTTTCCCTGTAGAACCTCATCAATCTCCTGCTGACATCTCTCTAGAAACAATATGTTCGTCTGTTACAAATCAAATTAAATTTATTAATGAAATATTTTAAGTTTCATGCAACAATACTATATATTAAATTGCAATGAAGTAAAGGTTAAACCCTGAATGTCTGGATAAGCCGTGAGGTAAAGGAAAGATGTAAGGAGGGTGTTGGACGGGGTATCGCTCCCAGCCATATGCAGGTTTAAAATGTACATTACCAGTTGGTCTTCATTAAATGTGGATCCTGTTTTTTCCTGTTAAAAATAGACAGTCCAGTTAGTTCCGTTTTTACTAAAACTAGAACCTTTGGTTCTATTACCTCTTTTATGCATATTCTATGAAATCTAAATGAGATACCCTTCTGTAGTTTTAGATTTTTGGGTTTTTTATGCTTCTCAGTGCACATTCTTTGTATTTTATAAATTTTATATATTTCTTTTTGAATTATATTTTATTGTAACGTTTGTAAATCTGTAAATTTGGAGAATTGTACATTCAATCCAAATTGTGTTGTGTTTTTTTTTTTGGAGGCGGGGGAATTCTATATTTAGTATAATTGTATTCTGTAAGTGCAGGGGTCAGCAACCCGTGGCTCTGGAGCCACATGTGGTTCTTTCATCCCTCTGCTACATGCACACTGATAAACCGACCGCCGGATTAATAACGCAGGCGCATTCATTAGTTTACCAGTGTCGAAGTTGGTTCGTCCATCAAGATGCATTTTTCTTAGCATCACCCCTGTAAAAACAGCATATTCAAAGAAAAATATTCATGGTTTATTAATTGAACTTATTAATTGCAGTCGGTTTAGTTTTCAGTGCGTATAGTTTGTTTGGTTTTTCTTTTCTTTTTTTATTAACCACATGACCCCTGGGGGGTTCTGTACAGAAGAGTTTTGTGGCTCCTTGTGTTTTCTTTTCTGTGGGAAACGGGTCCAAATGACTCTTTGTGTGTTTAAGGCTGCTGACACATATAAAAGTGCAATTTATTAGTACCAAGAGTAATTTTGCATCTATTACTTACTTTCTTGTGCTGTGGGTGGTCTTACATGGATTGCCAAAACAATGTACTTGTTTCAATTTAAATACAATTTAAACAATTTAGTGTCATTAAAGTCTCCCTTGCCTCCCTATCCCATGACTGGGACACTATGTACATATGAAATGCTGCTCACTCACAATCTGCTCATATTTAATATCTTTTACCACATTTAGCATTTCTTGTCTTTACAGAATATAATTTTAGAAGAGCAATGACTTGCAATTTCCCTGTCTGGTATTACCCAGAAGAGGATAGTTTCCTTTTAAAGTGTGATCCTTTTAAGGTTTATTCCTCATGGTACACTCAGTATGGATCTAAATCTACATCCACATGTCTGTAACTGACTGTACCTGGTAGATGCTGTGTGAGAATGTGTAGTGTTAAAGTGCTCCACAAATAATCATAATAAGAAGAAGAAGAAGAAGAAAGAATTACATTTACAGAAGTTGGCTGGTGCCCTTATGTGGAGCAACTTACTTTATATCACATTATACAGGTGAGGGCCTTGCTCAAGGGCCCAGCTGTGGAAGCTTGGTGATGCTAGAGTTAGAGCCTGTACACTGAGATACTGCTGAATTGGACATGAAATTTTGGACATTTAATAAATTCCTAGAATAAGCCTTATACCCACACAAACACATACCATATCAAGCTCATCCAGATAGCAGTCGACAAAGTCTCTCGGATCTCCTCGGACTCTCGTTGTCTTGTGGTTTTTGATCATGGTCATTGTCATTTCTTTAAGTAAATGGTTGTTTTTAAACAATTTCATAAAAGGAAGAGGCAGAGATCGTATCCATGGAAGCGTATCATACATCTATAAATATATATATATTTGTCCATTAATATGGCTCATTATTAATTAGTGACAAATGTTTTTTTTTTCTTTAAGCATGTACTTAGAATTAGCAACAGTCATAATACAGTCAGTAATCAGGTGATGATATAATGTCTCACCATTGACCAAGGTCCGTTAAGAATCTTGGTAATTTCACTAATCCATTTAACAGATTTATTTAGGGTTTCATCATCATATTCATATCGAGTGCCAGACAACATCAGGTAGATGATATTTGATGCTGCATTATGGAACAAAGTCTGAGGATTTAAGACACTTCCTACAAATAGAAAATCAGTGTTCATCAACATCTTTTCTTTGTAGACTGAAAGAAAAAAAAACTGATTTGTCAGCTACCATCAACAAAAACATGATAAATAAAGTAGGATGTTGGTACCTGCATGCTTCTCCAGTTTTGCAACAAGATGTTCAATTTCTCCCAGGATCCTGTTCTCCATAGACTGTTTTCCCAAACCAAAGTTCCTTAAGGTCATGAGAGCAAAACGCCGATGCTCCTTCCATGCAGGACCATAATCAGCTAGTATGACTCCTGTTTCATTTTACTCATATTAAAATCTTTACTTTGGAGTCAGTACATAAAGTATCCATGTCACAGAAATGTGTATGGAAAATAGACCTTTAAGTCTAATTCTTTTTAAATTTTGTTCATGATGGTTGTGAATTTAATAATTTTCAATCTTACCTTTTCCCTCCATCATATGGCTGATTAGTAAATTTTGTGGGCGTCCAGAAAAATCTGCAGATTTGGTCACCAGAGCTTCTTTTATAGCTTTCAAACCGTTAAGTACAACAGCTGGGCTTCTTCCAAGATAGAGGCTATAAACATTCCCATAACGTTCAGCCAACTAAAAATAGAGAATTTTTGCATATTCAAAGGGTCATCAATTTCCATTCAACTATTTTAAATCCAGCTTGGGAAGTGTAATAATAATAATAATAATAATAATAATAATAAATAAATAAATAAATAAATAAATGTTATGCTTGTGAAATTATAAATATGGAAGAACAAAAGTTGAGATACACTAATAACATAAATGATCTGGACAAAGGTCTATACTGCATGTCATCACAATAAAAGGTCACTGACACACGCTATTGCGACGAGTTTGACATTGTTGAAAAGTTGCTCATGGGCATTAATCATATATTGGCAAATACAAAGTAAGCAGAAATTACACTTTAAACTACAAGTACTGGAAGACATTGAAAGTCAAAATCACAAGGATTGCAAATGCACATGTGAAGTCAAATCGTCTATGTGCAAGGCCTGGAAAAATAATCCATGACTGATAGACCATAGCCCACTAAGACTATGCCGCTGATTGCAAACATTCGAAGGCCAAGCACCTCTGTCATGGTTCTGTCAATGGCACTTAAAAAAAAAAACAATGAAACATCCATTTCAGGCTCTTTATTAGAATTGTGCACTGTTTGGCTTGTATTTTAGGTTATTTTAGTAAGCCAGTGAATCTCCCCAGAAACAAGAGAGGGCTACACACACACACACACACACACACACACACACACATGCATATGTGCATAAAAGTAGTAGCGATGAATCTGGTGAAGCTGCTAAGAAGTGGCAACCAATAACAACGGAGACAAAAGTGAAAATAATTGAGAGAATGGAGAGAGGTGAAAAGATGGCATTCTGCTCATTTTTTAACACAAATTGTTCAACCAACAAAATCTAAAGAACACTGTACTGTAATATACTGTGTGTAGATAATTGTGTTAGTATCCTGGTACCTACTGTATACAATGTTTCTTGGACTTACAAACAATTGGACTTACAAACAAGCTTTTGGTATGGAACTTGTGCATACTGTATGTAGGTGATTTATATGTGTATGTACGTATATAAACCTCATCAAAATACTTGTACTGTACTTTTCAAGAAAAATATAGTTGTAAACAAAGTCCATGTCACATTTGTTATTAAGTTTATTTGGATTAAGTTTTAGGGGAAGCTTAATATTTATTTATTTGTTTGTTTGTCTCCGTACATTTATTTGGATATTATTGTATAAAAAAAAAATTTTATTTTAAGTTTTGCAGAAAGTAAAACTTTTCTTCTAGAATGGGTTATGCACAAAAGGCCCAAATAGAAACTTTTCCATTCTAATCTTTATAAAAACTTAGAATGCAGATAAACCATTACAGTTAAGTCATAAAAAACAAGAATAACAACAATATAATTACATACCAATTCAAAGTCTTTCAAAGGATTGTTGATGTTAAAATGAAGAAGGTTGCCAAATAATGGTAAGGGTCGTGGCCCAGGGGGGAAGTTCTTTGGCCTCTGAATCCTGATTAAGATGAAAAACAGGAAGATGCAAAACCCAACAAAAATGAAGGAGCCCAACATGATGCCTGATGTACTGCTGGTCTACACACTGCGTTAATTTGGCTGGTACACCAAGATCATTCACTAACTCAAACTGTGAATTCTGTTAATCATTTACATAAGGGATCTCCACCCAGGTCTGGACTGGGACCAAAAAACGGCCCGGGCATTTATGGCCATAGCGGCCCACCATGACGACGGGGGGGCGCGCGCGTGTCCTAATCATGCGTCGGGGCGGGGGGCGGCGGGGTGCGCGCGTGTCCTGATCATGCGACGGGGTGGGGGGGCATGCGTGCCGAAACGTAGCTCAATGTCCTTTAAGACAGTCAACCAATGGGCCGCGATTCGTGTCTCAGATACTCTACCGTTGCGGTAATAAATAAATTGGCCTAATAAACTTATTTTTTTTAAATTATGACTGACAGCTCCGGCCCAAAAATGTGCGTCGGCCCACCGGGCATTGCCCGGTATCCCCTATGGCCAGTCCAGGCCTGTCTCCACCCCATTTAGTCCAGAACTCAGGACCAAGACTCCCGATGGATTGTGGCTTGTGTTACATTGATTACTTGTACAAAAGACTAATACTTTAGTCAAAAGATTTTGGCAGGGTGGCATGTCATGACTTTTTTTTTTTTCAGTTATAGCATGGCATGTATTAATTAATGATTTTTACGTTTTTTTCCCATTCATCGTCTATACATATTTTTAAAAAATTTAAAGTTTGCATGTCTGTACATTGAACATATTTGTGAAAAACTTTGTGGTGACATAAGATGAGTAATAGAACACAACAAGATGGTTTTTGGAATTTTTGTCTCTGTTTTAACTGTTTGTGCACGCATCATAAAATTAGGTATTAATACTTTTGGCAATAAGGGCAGGTGTACAGGTAAACTTGGTGTACCCAGATGACACACCCAGAAAACCAGCAGATGACATAGATCCCCAAACCACCATTGACTGTGCAAACTTTACACTCAACCTCAAGCACTTTGGATTCTGTGCCTCACCACTCTTGCTCCAGACTCAGGAACCTTGGTTTCCAAATGAAATGCAAAATTTACCTTTTTCTACCACATTATTTCCTTCCATTCAACCTTTTGTTTCTTACCCTCCACGTGCTGGGTGTCAATGATCATCTTATGGACAACTGTCAAGTCAGCAGTTCTCCCCTTGATTGTGTAGCTTACTCGACCAGACTTAGAGACCATTTAAAGGCTCAGGCAACATTTGCCAGTGTTTTGAGTTGATTAGCTGATTAGAGTGTGACACCATCAGTCTCCAATATTGACCTTTTTCACAATATTCTAATTTTCTGAGATTCTGAATTTTGGGTTTTCATTACCTGTAAGCCATAATCATCTAAGTTAAAAGAAATAAACACTTGAAATCAGTATGTGTGTAATAAATCTATACACTATATGAGTTTAACTTTTTAAACTAAATTACTGAAATTAATAAAATTATTAATGGTATTCTAATTTATTGAGATGTACCAGTATATATACATTGGAACCTTGGATTGCGAGTAAGTTGGTCCACTAGTGTTTTGCAAGATTATAGATTCTAGTCTTTCATTTGAAGCTCATGTAGACAATATCACCAGGAGAGCATTCTTTCACCTCAGAGATATTGCCAAGTTAAGGAATATATTGTCACTAAACGATGCAGAAAAACTAGTTCATACTTTTATCACCTCTAGGTTGGACTCTTGTAATGCCTTACCCTCTGGTTGTTCAACTAAGTGCATAAACAAGCTTCAGTTAGTTCAGAATGCAGCAGCGAGAGTCCTTACTAGAACCAGAAGATACGAGCACATCATCCCTATCTTATCTTCACTTCATTGGCTCCCTAAGAAATTCCACATTGATTTTAAAATACTACTTTTGACATATAAAGCATTAAATGGTCTCGCACCACAGTATCTGAGTGAACTGCTAGTGTCTTACAATCCGCCACGCCTACTTTGATCAAAGGATGCAGGTTGCTAGTACAGCGTATTATGAAAACTACAGCAGGGGGCGGAGCTTTTTCTTACAAAGCCTCAAAGTTATGGAATAGCCTTCCAGATAGTGTTCGGGACTCAAACACAGTCTCAGTGTTTAAGTCCAGGCTAAAAACCTATTTATTTAGCCAAGCGTTTTTGTAAATAGATTTCCCTTAGGTAAAGGAGCAGATCTGGGGGACTCATGGACGTATTATGATGAATTGGTAAGTTTAGATGCTGTCTTCCCCACTCTCATTGATCACTCAGGTTTATTGACGGCTAGGTGACTGTTTACTTTACATCTCAGTTCCCCCTTATGTCTGTGTTTCCTTCTGGCTCTCCCTTGCACTCTACACTAAATATAGATTCACCTTATACATTATGTGACTGTGACCATACCTAACTGTTATCTCTCCTCTTCTGTTCTCCCCTCTCCTGTTCTCTCCCCTCTCTCTCTTTCCCTCTCTCTGTCGAGCTACACATGTCGTTCCTGAGCTGCCATTGATCCAGACTCCTTCGGCCCTGCGGACCTGTCTGACCCATCCTGGTCCCCCGCTTCTGGTTGGAGATCTCGTTACATGGATGCCCCGTGTGTCTCTTTGGGATGCGTCCGGTGTCTGGGGACGGTTTCACTCTACCATGAAGACAGTTCTGGCCTCGACTGATGTTGA
>JAQMYL010000002.1:28810296-28824019 GCA_030014365.1 Clarias pachynema | reverse complement strand
GATCGGTACGTGGACTCAAATACTCGCCGATACCGATGCCAGATTTTTTTGTGGTATCGGCAGCATTTCCGATACTAGTATCGGAACAACCCTAGTATTAACTTGTTTACATGTCACTTCATGATTAAAGCCAGCTTTAAAGAAATGCAAAATTCAATGAAGTGAATAATTTTCATGTGATGCAAACAAAAGTTAAGATGTGATTTGGACCGCGATCGTCTACCTGCAAGTTGCTGCGTAGCTCGGAGAGGAAAGTGACCGGCGAGCGAGTCTTCAGGTACGAGTCCAGATCCTTCTTAAACTGAGAGGGCATCACACCGGTGAAGTTGGTGAGAATGCGTGGGGCGATGTTAATCTCACTCAGCATGTCCACCTGGGTAAAGAAGACGACACACAACATTAACAGCAAGACCTGAACCAAATTCATGTATATAAATTCAATACATAAATTAATAAGTGCTGCATCCGCATTAACATCAACACATTTGTATCCTTCTTCAGATCGCTTGTATAAGACGGAACCTCGTAAGCCTGTCGGATTAACTTTTCTTCACTTCAGATTAGAAATTTTCCATTTTACTCAGCAAAAAGAAATTAATAAAAATAAAAAACAGCTTGGCAATTATTTCAAATGGGAAAAATTGAAAGAAAAGTACACGGCATGCTCAGACATTCTGCAGTTTCTCTTCCTAAATTGCATAAAGCTTGGCAGGTGGCCTCAAAACCAAGTAGCGATCAAAGGAAAAAAGCATCACTATGATTTTTTATTTTTTTTGCATTGAATGACCTGGACGTGATACCTTGAGGTTGGGAGTGAAGGGGTCCGGAAGCCTCATGTTTCGGGGGAAGGCACTCAGGATCAGGTTTCTCAGCTGGATGCAGTTGGGTGGAATCACGTCGCAGAAGCCGTAGTGATAATCGCACAGGAACTCTGGGAAGTCGTGCAGCAGGACCAGAAGTACCCGCAAGGTGCCCTGAAAAGATTTACAAACATCCAGATAGTCTCAAAATACAGCGACAACCTAGCAACCTGCTAATACTGTTGTAATAATTCTTGCAACAGCCCTTAAGAGCTTTTTTTTTTTTTACCTTATAGAGGATTTGCATAGGTTTGTTAAGCTCGACATTCCTCAGGAAGGGGGCCAGGAACTTGAACAAGTCGATCAGCAGTTGGGCGTACATGGGCCATCCCTGCAGCCAGACATAATGCAATAAATAATTAAACACTTGGATCATAATAATATGACAGACTGCATTGTTTTGTACATTCAGCAAATGCCTACCTTCTGCTGTGGGGTGTGCGCCAGCATCCTGGCTATAAAGATTCGATGTGAGATGAGCTCCAGCCAGGCGTAGACAAAGCCAGGGGCTTTAGTTGGCCTCAAGATGTGAAATGTGTTGCTTGAATAGAAAAACAACAATTAAACAATAAAAAAAACAAAGTTTACAAATATAGCACAGACAGGTGGAATAGTAATTAGGAGTCTGTCCATTTTACAGTTTGTGTACAGATCTTGATGCTCTAATATACTGTAGGTCAGTTTTGTTTTTTGTTTTTTTTTATAAATGAATATCGATGAAGAAAGCAGCGTTTCACAATTTGATCCCAAACAATCGCCGTTTCATGAAATAGTCAACATTTTCTTGGAGAATCTGCAGGAGAGACCCCTTTTTGATCATCGAGCAAATATTTTCTAGATATACCCAAGGTACGCATGTGAGCGTATAAACAAGTCCGCGTAGTTGGACGCAAAGTACAAAATGGACCAGAAGGTTGCACAGATTTTAAACAGTACTACTTGTAACACCACCACAACATGGAGATTTTATGAACATTGCATTAAAAAACTCGTATTACCAGAAGGCAGTGAGGGTCTGGAAGTTGATGGTCTCCAGCACATGTTCAGGGGCATTAAGCTCCAGCAGCAGCATGATGAAAATGCGGTGGTATGGCAGCTGCTGGAAGTCTGCCTGCCTCACGTCATGGTCCTGAATCAGCACGCCCACGACAATGCCCAATACCTGTGCATGCGCACGCAAAGAAAGTCAGTCAAAATCAGAAAAGCAATCGAATTTATTTGCTCTTGATCATTCTACAGGTGCATCTCAATAAATTAGAATATCATCGAAAAGTTAATTTCTTATTTAATTAAACTCGTTATACAGATTTATTACACAGCCTGATACATTTCAAGTGTTTATTTCTTTCAATTTTGATGATTATGGCTTACAGCTATTAAAAACCCACTATTACTAATTTTGAAATAAAATACTGTATTCTAATTGATTGATAATCTCATTAGAATAAACAGTTGCCGGTGATTCATGTTCTTTGATCTTTCATCTCGTACCTTGTTTAACAGGTTGATCTTGGTGACCGTGTTTGTGGCCTCTCCGGAGTGTTTGACGAGGAGGGCGATGAGGCGGACGAAGGCGTCCAGGTTGTGGTAGCATTTGGCGCGGATGATGGCGGCGTTGGCGGCCGGGTTGTGCTGCTGCTCGGCCTGAGCGCGGTAGCTTATTTCAACGCACATCTCCGTGCACAGCCGGAAGAAACGAGTGATGAGGTCGTCTGTCTTCAGAATGCCCTGCTGATGCATCTGGGTACGGAAACGTGAAAAGAATGAGTTTCAAAAAACTCAAAATGTTTAAATAACTGCTTGACAAAACATCACAAACAAACAAACAAATACATACTCTGGTTGTTTTAATAAATGACTCGTACCTGGCCAACGAATGCTGAGAAGGCTTTGGTGCTGTCCCTGCCAGCAGCAGCTGAGTGGTACAAATTAACCCACTCTCTCAGCAGATACTCTGCTTTCTCACGCAGGCCTGGAGGATCATCGTACTCGGACGCTTGAGAGATCCCAGAATGCATCATGAAGTTGGGTCCTCCGTGGTGCCGGTCGATCATTGCCTCATAATTGGAGCGAACAACATCCATCAGCTGGGGCAGTCTAGAAAAGGGGGAAAAGAAGTTAAAGCTTCATGAGTTCAAACGCAGGATCCTATCTGCAAGCGTCCACTTCTGACACTCAACAACCTTCTCCTGAGACAAATACCGCTGCTGAGATGTGGCAAAATTTCAAGCGTATGCAAGCGGGTATTTTTAAAAACAGATTTTTCTCTGCGGTTTCCGCCTTTCGTCCACACGCAAACAGTTTTGGTCGCTGAAAAACTCCATCCAAAGTAAAGATTTTCCAAAACTCCTGTTTACCCATGTATACACACAACACCACTGAAAACGAGTTTGGCTTGTTGTAACGTCACCTTCTGCCGATGATGTAATTGTCTGTGCTCGTCTCCTTGATTTGACGACAGCTTTGTTTATTGCTATTACTGTGTTAACAGTACACACGCAGTTACTCACTGTGTTAATGAACAGAGGTGCCTGAATGTACTAAGCTCACTGCTGCTACATACTGTACAAAACTCTGACGACACACAGACCCCGCAGACAGCGACAGTTTCGGACGAGACCCGTCGGACTTCTACAGAGCGCAACAGGTAATGACTTTGTCTAGGCTTCTGATTGGCCCCCTGTTGATAAGTGCTGTTAGGAGCGTCCCTCAACAGGGCGTTTTGCGTTTTCATGTGGACAAAGATATTTTTAAAACGTAGGTCGTATGGACAGAATTATTTTTAAAAACACCCGGCTAGATGTGGACATGGCCTCAGTCACATGATTTTCAACTTCCTCACCTTATTGTTAGAAAAATCTATAAACTAAATCTGTTTAGTCACCAAATTGTTAGTATCATGTGAAATTAATTAAAAGAATCATCATGAGGGGGAAAAAAATCCTTAATTATAATTAGATCTAGAAGAAGTGCGAGTTCTAACCCTTCAGGTGCGCTGGCTCTGGAGTGTGCGCAGGTCCTCATCAGAGTCTCGATGGTGTGGAACAGGTCAGCTTCAGTGATGTGGCTCACGCTGCGCTCATCCACCAGCAGCAGTTTCACCAGCTGCATAGCGAACGCCACTGCCATGTAGTGCAGGCCATTCTCCATTGACTGGAAAGAGAAGAGAACATTAAAAACATACAAGACACCTCATTTAGATGCACAAGTTTCATTTCACAGAAGAACAGGGAGATGCATAAATGAACCTTACCTGTGCGAGGTGCAGGTCGTACTGCTGCATGTTGACCAGGTGATTTCTGATCAGGAGCTCCACTGCCTCCACGTTGTACTTGTACTCATCACGGCACTCGATCAGGCACCTGTAACATTTTAAACAGCGTGTTCAATGAGACGCACGTTCAGAATCGATACGACTTCATGCAATTTCATCTAAATCACTTTTTAGGGCCAGTTGAAGCTTAATCACGTCTGATCTACATTTCTAAACATAGTCTAGCAGGTAAACAAATAGGAAAGGGATTTGTTTAGTTGCTAATTTATATTGAGAACATCAAGTAAAACTCATTGCATGAACATTTCTGATCACTCATTGAGACCATGAGTGTACATGGCAAAACATGTTTTTTTTTTTTTTTTTTAAAGTCACTTACTTTTATGACTACACTTGTACAGTCAGAATTTTGATATTATGCTAATGTTTACAACAAACCTGGTGATTTGCTTGTTGCACCACTGGGACCCGTATGCACGGCTGTCCTGCAGCGCTTTCAGCACCAGCAGGTGGCACTCTCTGTAGCTCAGCAGCAGTTCAGCATCTGCACCGCTCGTGGCATCCAACAGACCTTCAACAGCCTGGAGAGACAAGGAAAAAAATTTAAATTTGAACACAAGCAATGAAAAGACAAGGAAAATAAAAGCCTCAACTTTGGACTCGGCTCACCTTCTGTAGCAGGCCCAGTGCGGTGATGCCATCGCGGGAATTCCGTGCCATCACTACAGCCTCTAGCAGGCTGCGCAGTGCCTGGGCTTGCGGGTTCATGGCCAAAGCTGGAGGGATGGCATGAAGGTGCTGTTCCAGGTCAGAGATGCATTTATCGTAGATGTGAGCCATGTCATCCGTAGGCCACGCCTGCTGCTGCTAGAGCGCAGAAGGAAACATGAGGATTTAAAAGCTGTACAGCAACATCATTGGTCATATTTACATCCACACAAAAAAACAAGCTGACATTCACACCTTCATAGGCTGAGCCAGGAATCCAGTTGGCTGAGAAAGATCATTGCTGGGCAGGAAGCCTGGCACGTTACGGGCAAACTCCTCATAAACGGCCAGCTGCTTGGGATCCACGCCGCCCACCTGCAGAAACAAAGGCAGGTTTAGATAAATACAATCTTTACTGCTCACCGAGCAAATAGTGACATACAAGTTTTGACTCTGTACACTTGTTACACCACCTTAAGGCGGATCTGCTCTGGCATGCGCTCGGCTTGGTAGGTGAGCACCATGGGGTCGCAGTAGCGTCGGCCCTCCTGACGAGCGTGTTTCCTCAGTTCAAACTCCTACAGAGAACACACAAACAGGAAAAGGAGCACATAGATTAGATGTTTGGAGCCATGACAAACACAAAAATACACATTTGAAACTAATGGTGGGTGAAAAGTTTACAGTGGCCAATCTTTTGTCCATTTCTGGTCCAGCTTTCTCCACAGCAGTCTTCTGAATGAAGCAGCAGGCCAGCTCGCAGTTATCCTGAGCGATGCGGTTAGCCGCCTCATCCATCATTTCCCTCTGCTGGGGCGTCGGAGCCTGAAAAACAGTGTCAGTTACACACAGCCTCGAGAAAAGAAACAGTATGTTGTGTAACCACATCATGCATTCTAATTATGTAAAAGTTAAAAAAAGAGGAGGAGAAAAAAATATATATATTTAAAAAGAAGTGTACCCTGAGGGCAGCAGTGAATGTGTTTTTCAGGTTGGCGGTGATGTTATTAATGAGTGGCTCTCTGCAGGTGATCATGGCCATTCCGGCAGTCAGATTGCGCATCATGTGATGAGCAGCCACGCGCATGTGCGATTCTTCCGAGTCGAGAGCGAAGTCCTTCCTGACGATCTGCTCGCACGTGGTCATGGCGATCTTGATCGAGCGATCCACCACGGGGTGAACGAGCTCCTGCACGGCGCGTTCGATCGCCTGCCTCACGCACTGCTTCAACTGCGGGTGTGCCTGCAGCAGCGGGATCTGCTCGAGGATACAGAAGAAAAACAGCAACAGGTTAAAGATGAGAACGTTGAAACTAACGAACCGTAAAATGTTCCTCTGGGTCATCTCAAAACTCCCAGATAAATTGCGGCCTTTAATCAATAACTGACCAATAAGTATAATGTACTTACATTGCTGTTGATGTTAATGTGCGGGGCCAGGCCTGCTAGTGCGTACACATTGATGTCATGGTAGCTGAACTGTGGTGTAGGCGGCCCTGTGGTGGCTGTGGTCGCTGTGGCAGCAGGAACTGAAGGAGCAGCTATGAAGGGGGAGGGAACAAAAAAAAATAAAAAATGAGTAATGGAAAACGCCAAGATAGTTTTAGGAATCATTGTCCGTCTGTGGACGCATTGCGTAAAAACTTCTGAACGAACTTTCATGGAGTTTTTACAGGTGTATTTGGCAGAGCTTGAGGCAACATATGGGGTTTGTTTCATCGCAACCGGCAAAATAAGATATGCTAATTTCAAATGGATAACACCCTTATTTAAAAAAAAATAAATATAATACAAAAAAAAATTTGTTAATCTCAAAGTTGTCCTTGTTGGGCATTAACCCTCAACTGCTCAAATGTATAAAGAGATTAAAATGCTAGTCGCTCTGGATAAGGTTGTCTACCAAATGAGTCCAACACCCTTATTCCGCACACTTCACAGTAACAAATTTTTAATTGATTCCAAAATTAAACAGATGGCGCTGTACATTTTTTTTAAACACTTAGTACTTGTGCCTGTTCAAGCAGAACTAAACTTGAGTTTAAACACTCATAAGGTGTGGTGTCCTTTATACCTGAAGTGACTATGGGCAGCATTTCTTCAGGTGGCTTCGTTTCCTTCTTTGGTGCAGACAGCTGCTCCTCAAGATTTTTCAGCTTCTCTTTGTCTTTCAGCAGGTTCCCAGGTTTCAGGTCATTAATGTCCAGAGACAGGTTCTTACATAGCACCTCGATCTCAAACTTCAGATTCAGCTGTGGTGTAAGATCAGGAAATTATTAGCATTAGCTTTAGAGTTTTGAATCTGCAAATGAAAAGATAATGCTCTTAAATGTACATCTGCCTCACGATTCACAGACCTTCAGATCATGCTCCTGGTGTAGCTCGGCCAAAACGTTCATGATGGCCATGGTCCAAGGGTTCTGGGGTCTGAAAACCTTAACACACAAAGTTTTTTTTTGATTAAGCAAGCTGTCTGGAGGAAGGGGGAGGGGGGGGGGGGATTAGCTCCTGCTACTGTATTGAAAGATCTATTTAAAATTTATGGAAGGAGAGTCTCTAGTTTTAGTGTTTGGTAACAGTTGAAGTTATTCATCATGGGAAAGTCTTAAGGAGAAAAGACTTGTGCTTTCCAGTTTCACCAACATGACTAGCCGTTTTATTTTGGACTATTTAACTGCATATCATTAATAAAACAATTAAGGTTGTGGAATGTCTAGAAGACATGTTAAAGTTTTAAAAAGTAAAGCAAGTAAGTCGGATTTGTTCTCAAGTCCGACACAGTGAGTCTTATACGACCTTGACATGAATATACCATGTAAAGCAAACCAATCCACTTGGCTAAATCTAAGCATCTGTGCTCTTTCCCCACACTGCCATCACGTGGCCAAAAACTGTAACTGCATGCAAGCCTTTTTAACACATGCCTAACGCAAGTTTTTTTTACCTGTCTTTTTCTACTTATGTTGATTTTTACACTGAAATATTAACTGTATACAAGTATATAATTGTAAATATTGGTATCTGGTGCACTGCAGTGTCTATTTTTTTGTACATGTGAGCTACTTCCGTGATTTGTACGCGTCTACGAACGTAGAACGAGTTTGAATCTGCGGAAATTCATAACTCATATTTTTGGTAGTCGGGACTTAGTTTGATTTTGTTTGAGAGAAAAAGAAATGGCATACACTAGGATGGCGTAATTTACTTTATTCATGCAACACCATGCCTTCGAGTTTTGAATTCCTTAAACAGCCTCATCATCCACCACACAAAGCTAATGAACATACAAAAATATCAAAAGATAAATACCACACTACGCAGACTGGACTCCAGGACCTTAGCCACAAAAGGGACCACGTATAGCAGCTCTTGCTGGCCTTTCACATAAGCCTCCAGTAAAAGAGATTTCAACTCCAAATCCTACAACACCACATAGTATCAAGGTTAAAGTTTGTCAAGAAAGGTTATGCAAATGATAAATAAAAATATACCCCATAGACCGACACACTGATGTCAAGCACTCACAGTGTAAAGAATGGGTTTGTTTTTAGCCAGGGTGATCATGCCGAGCCAGTGGCCCAAGTTCTTCAGCAGGGATCGATCAGAGAAATTAGCAGCTGCCTTGTCGGAGGTCAGGAGTACCTAAACAAAAAGGGTCACACAAATTAGGCGATTACTGCACGGACAACTTCACGTCTAAACATGTTTGAGCGCTGCATTAGCGCGTCTGAGCTTTTCACGATACCTTAATGTTTCTGTAGGTTTCGTTGAGAACCATCTTGACAAACTCCGGATTCTTCAGTGTGTCGAGGAAGTTGGAGTACAGGCTGTGAAAGTTTGGCTCGATGCTGACGCGCTTCATCACGAGGTACTGCGACACCCAGGGCATGAACTCTTCCTTCACAGTTTCCTTCAGCTCTTCGACCTACAAACATCAAAATTAACAAATTGAAAAACCACCCATTTGTCTCGCACAGAGAAATCAACACGACCCCGAAATCAGTCACGGTTGTACCTTTTGAGTCATGTTGGACTGGGACAGGTTGTTGAAAATGAACGCTATCTTCTCCTGAATGTTCTCCGGAGGCTCCACGATGCGTTCCGTTTGGTCTGTAGCCACCAGCAGTGTGTCGATGTTTGTGGTGTTTATCGAAGGCTGTGGAACAAAAGCAAACGTTTATGACTTTCGAACATGCCTTCCGTCACCACTGTTTTAGGTGAGACTTTGGATCTTTCATTGTTCCACCACCCCTGACTCACAGAATCACAAAAGAAATTTATGAATGAAGAAAAATCCTTTCATTCTGGCCTCGTCCACGCAAATGCAGAAATCTCTGAAAACATAGCTTTTTTTCCCCTCCTTCAGGCTAGTGAAAACAGTTTTATGAAAAACTCAAAAGAAATATTTTAAACCTTACCCAATGTTAAAAAAAATAAAAATAAAATAAAAAAGATACTTGGGATAGTCATAACTAAAAAGTTAATTCCACGACAACACTTCATTTATCATGGTCGAATTACATTATTTGATAACGAGTTTGCACCCTTATCACACCATTAGAATAAAAACAGGAGCCAATTTGTTCCTGAATCCACGAGGGAAAATTTGGGATTGTAACCATAAACATTATCAGTCTATAAATAAGAAGACTTGATCGATTTATTTAATGAACTGCAACCATGATCAGGGAAAAAAAAAAAAAAAAAAAAAACCTTTCTATGGCTCAATACACATTATTTTGGCATGACAACGGCTTACACAGTCAACGAACTCGCACTTTACAATCCCCCCCCCCTTTTTTTTTTTTTAAATATACACGTAAAAGCTATGTTTTCAGAAATGTCCTTCATGCGTATAGACGTGGCGGTATTCTTGAACGCGCATTTCCCAATGAATTCTACTCACTGGCATATCCTTCTTAAAACCTACTGCAGTGGGCCTGGTGATGGTGGTGGTTTTGGCGACGGTGGTGGTTGTGGTTGTAGTGGTCACCAGGGTGCTGGTTTGGCCAGGCTGAGGGGCTTTAGGAGGCTGGGACTGGGCCTGGGCCTGAGCCAAAGCCAGGCTGCCTGGTGTGGTAATGGAGCCCTGCATCTTCACTGGAGGGTCACGTGACTGCTGTCCATACTCGACATACTGTACACACAACACACACACAGACGAATTAACAAGTACATTTATGTTGCTAGTAAATGGTGGAATTCAAATATACATGTATATAAAAAAATTTTAATAAATAAATAATAATAATAAATATCACAGAAATCATATCAAATGTGAGACTCAACTCTAAACAGTACCAGAGGAAATAAATGTAAATGTTAAGCCAAAGAGAGAGGAAACCCAATTACCTCTTGTAGATGGTGAGGAAACTGCAGAAAATGTCCGATGGAAGCCAAGTGTTGACAATACTGTGGGTAGTCCTTCAATCTACAAAAGAAAACTCCGCAATCAAGCACTGAAGTAACATAATGAAGAGTTTGTAGTGTAATGACAGGCCACTACACACAACACGCATGAGGAAGTCAGACCTGCCTTCTTGTACTATTTTTGAGACCGTACAGAACATGAACCACCCAAGTTTGTTCGGCTTCTGAAACTCCGTTTATATTTCTCTGTAACGTCTCGCTAACCTTTACTCGTTGTCCTTCGAATCCCCTTAGCCTACATCACATGCAGCCCTCAACTTCTGCACTGTCAATCAAAAACCAGTTATGTACATGCATATATTCTGCATGTTATGACGCATGCACAGAACATCTTTGTGGCACGTTTTCAATACGAGTCATCTTTTGGCTTGGTTTCCAAGTCAGTCAGCCATGTTGGTTTGAATGCTGAATGGGTTGTTCGTTCGCAAGTCCGACAAAGTGAGTCTTGTGGAACCAAAACAGCAAACCGGTTTGCTTTTTCTTACGCTTTACATTGTATATTTGTGTCAGAGTTGTACATTATACTTTCCCGAGACTACGCCTTCAAAAGGGCAAGGAGAAACCTGGTGAAGCAGAGGGGTCAGCTGACCTCGTTTTAAGGCAGCCCCGGGAAGATGCTGAGGGGAAGATATTGAGGATTTTCCAAAATTAGGATTATCAGGACAACTTTACAGAACGGACACTTTCCATCATCGTGCTCCTGGACTGATTCACTGAAACTGATGAGGTCGACTCGATCTCGAACGCTCGCAATCCGGGGACTTACTGTACACATTGATGAGAAGGTAGGCTGGTCGGGGAAGTACAAAATTAAACACCTGGGAGGCATGCATTTAAAAGAGTAAAAAATTAAAGCTGGATTGGTGCAACAACCGATCATAAAATGCTACCGTTAACACTGCAGTTAATTTGACAAAAACGTGTTTCTTCCCTCTTAGAACACAAATAATTTTACCACAATTACACATCTAAAAAAAAAAAAAAAAATCAATTTGCATAGGAAGCATATGAATTAACATTTTAAAACTTGTCATAGTAATAAATAAATAAAATCAGAGTTGACAACTTGAGATCAGAGCTGTGGTAAATTACCTACGTAAAGAACGTACCTGTTCTTAAACCGATCCAGAGCAGCGATGCCGAAGTAATACATTTTAGAGCCGTAGGGTTTGCGCAAAGCTTCCAGGACGTATCTCAGGGCGAGGCCGAGGGCCATGTAGGTAACCAGGCCCTTTTCGATGATGCCCCCAAACAGGCAGGCGGTGATGTGCAGCTCTTTGTCTGGGTACTGAGGGAAGAAACGGTACTCTTCGAACAGGTTGCGAAGCATGCAGTTAAACACCTCCCGCTCCCGCTTAATGTTCGAGTCCTTGAACCTCTGCAGCATCTCCAGCACCTGAGAGTGAGAGAGGCAGGTATGAGAAGCAGTTCGTTATATTTTCAGTCACTTTTGAGGGGAAAAAAAAAAGTAAGGATGATTAAGTAGCGTGTGTAGTTTAGGCTCTACTGCTGTTACAGAACGCTTAAAAATAAATAAATAAATAAATAAATAAAAAGTCTACTGCCTCACCTCATCCACAGACATGGTGGGGTGAGGGGGGTGGTTATAGATTCGCTGGAAGTAGCTGTTGGCCTCGTCGTCAATCTCCTTACTAAAGTGCTGGTTTGCCTCGGGCCACACCTGAGAGAGGTCAGCTAGAAGCGCAAAAAAGGAGAAAACAAGACATTTAAACAATTTTATGAGCTCAATAACCTTCAGAAACTTAAACATGCAAATAAGCCACTAATTCTTCAAAACAGCTTGTTTTTGTGAACTTAAGGGGGAAAAAATTTAATCCAGTTTCGAACTTCACACCAAGCTGGCTGCTAAGAAAAATACAGCAGTAATGCAGACTGATCCGTGTTTCCTCTTTTAATCGTGTGCGGTTTTAGAATTTCAAAACTTTTGGTAAGCGAATGCATATTACAAGTTCGATGTGGGATTTTCTAAATTTGAGCCTGGAGGCTCAGCTGTGTTTCCTCCACTCAATCCCATAACCACTTAAAGATCTTCAACCTACAATGCTGGAAGGTGGGTGGGTTCAGCCCTGGTGTGCTCATCTTCCGTGGGCCAAACGGGTCGCTGCTCACTGGTGGCATCCCCAAGCCTGAACCAATCCCGCTTAAGCTGCCTGAACTCAACGGACCTGTCGAAACGGATAATCACATGTTAAGAGACGAGAGCAAAGGAGTGTCAACCTTAAAAGACATTTTCTGATTTTACTGATCAGTTAAAATGACAATTACCACAATGACATGCAAGATGATTGCCAGAGATGAGGGCTTCATGAATACATTTATAAAGTGAGTTTCTTTATAAAAAAATTTTTTTTTTAAACATGTTTTTTTCCTGGGTATTTTTGTTTATTTAAGTAGTGTCTAACCGCCAGGACCAACTCGTCACATCAGTAAGATTTAGACCTTGATGAGACTGATCGCATATTAGAAAGAGTTGAAAAGTAATACATCCACTGTAGCTACAATTGCTAAGTTAATGCTGGTTCATGATAGAAATGTGTCAGAACACAGGTTGTTTACTGCAAAAAACTAAAAGAAAATTATTATTATTCTTTTCATGTAATGACCTGCTTTCTACAATAAACAATATCATGCATTGTAGAAAGGCGTTTCAGAACCATAACATTTGTGTTATACTGCCCCACCCAACTTAACATGAACATTATGATAGCGTTTTATGTTCTGCGTTACAGGCTGTAACCATTGAACTGGTTTTACTGAAAACTTTATCTGCTGCTAAATCCGCAGTAACGCAAAAACCCTCCACAAATTTCCGGTTTGTGCACTTCAGGTTTGGAGAAGATTAAATTCTTTACAGCATGTAAGCTTCTCTATGCACACAGGAAATTTAGTATCTCGTTTGGCAACTTTTCCATCATCATAGATTAAGCGCATGGTATTATACTTTCATGTTTATGCTACGTTCTTTCTCCTAGAAAGAAAGAAAGAAAAAATGCTTAGCCCAAGTATAAAGCACGTCTTCTAAAAGATTCATTTGGTTTGGCCTTTTGGCAACTGTATTATCTGAGGGGTGCACTGATGTGCATGACATGCAACAAAATGCAGCAAACAGTAACAAGAAAAATCATGGGCATGTGAAGTTAAACCACAGTTTAACCCTTTATTAAAAAAAAAAAAAAAAAATGTAACTTGATCTGTATATGCTTTTCCTCAGATCAGAGGAAATGCACTGATGTGGCCAACCTGTACAGACCTTAAACATCAACAGCACAATAGAAAATTACCCCTGGACCTCATTTAACTTTAAATCACATCAAAACAGCGCTTTCCAATTCTACCCTAATAAGGCACTGGACAAGTTTATAGGGATGCACCGATACCACTTTTTTGGAAAACGAGTACGAGTATGAGTACTTGCATTTCAGTACTCGCCGAT
>JAQMYL010000002.1:28777095-28789842 GCA_030014365.1 Clarias pachynema | reverse complement strand
GTTCATTCATAGTTTTGATGCCTTCAGTGAGAATCTACCAATGTAAATGGTCATGAAAATAAAGAAAACACATTGAACCTAGATGAGAAGGTGTGTCCAAACATTTGGCCTGTACTGTATATGTACACATAGACACACACACACACACACACACACAAATATTATATCCATACTAAAGGGGCCCGTGTGCTACCATATGTGTGGTCAACTCGCTCCCGCTCCTCATGCTGCTCCAATGTTTTGGCAGATACATTATTACTTCACATTAAAGGTGGTGATGATTAGATGATTCTGCCTATTGTTACACAATGAGGAACGGCCTCTACACCGGCCCCCAGCGGCTGTTTTGTTATGTAAAAATATAAAACTATTATAATGTAACAGTAAGCAGCATCATTATCAACTATTCTGTCATACTATGAACATGTCACAAGCGTTAGGTTGGAGCAGTGTGAAGAGCGGCACCCAGTAGACCGCACACTCCATTGGCAGTTAATGGTAGCAGGCAGGCGTCAGGACCTACGTGCAGGCGGAGCCACGGGTAAAACTCACGGCAAAAACAGGTACGTCAGGCTAGGTTTTACAACCGATAAGTATTGTTCTGTTCACAAGTATTGTTCAATTTGCATCTTGTTATTTCAGCAGCATGGCTGTAGTGGAAAATTTGTGTGTTCTATTGATACCCTATAAGTATTTTTATGGTAGTGTACTACAGGGTAGTGCTAAATTAGAGATGCCAAGTACTGCATTTTTTTTTTTTAGAATATTAGGATATTAGGATGCATTTAGGATATTTTATGACCATCACGGACAATAAACATTTTATGATTTTATATACAGTGGTGTTCAAAATAATAGCAATGTGTTGAAAAAAGTGAGTAAAGCTCCATATCCATATAATAACTTTTAATTTAAATCACATAAATGCATTGGACACCCTGCACATTCTATTCTGAATCACATGTGATTTAAATTAAAAGTTATTATATGGATATGGGGCTTTACTCACTTTTTTCAACACACTGCTATTATTGTGAGCACCACTGTAAGTTACACAAAAAAGCAGTTTTAAATAATTTATGTTTACTATAAAACAAACAAAGCATCCCAGAACAAAACATGTTTGCTTGTCATAACTAATTAGTCAACTTATTTTTAAGACACATGACTGGTTTCTATTATGACATCACCACTGGCTGCACATCAGTACACCTGTTCTCATACAAGACTGTATACAGTATATTCTAATAAAACAAGGATTGTGAAGAAGGTGAATGAGATGACAAGAGAAGATAACCTTGAAATAAAGCTTATTTCTCAATTTAACAGGAGTACCGATACAATATGACATATATATCATATTAATATATAATATCTGCACCCTAGAAATAATGATCATCTCTGCCAAAAATAATCCACGAGAGACGATATACACAGTGTTAAATGTTTAATATATACCGGATCTCTTAAGGCTTTTTCTGACCCATTTCAGGATCGAATTGCTCTGAGAGTGAAATATGCGGAGGTGGTAAAGCAGAAGAAGGATTTATAAAGGGTAAGCATTTTTAATAATAATAATTAGAAAAACTGATATTAGTTGCACTGCACCAGAGTCATGTTAAGTGTTTTTGCCAGAACTTCCTTGGTTAGTGTCATTATTTAAGCTCTCTTCATCTGTACTTAAACCGTGCCTGTATCTCAACCTTTTCTGACAGAATGAGAGACCTACATTGAAGTGTGGAAGATGGGGTGCCCCTAAAAGTTTTTTTTGGGGGGGGTGCTATGATAACCCTGGCGAGTGGCCTGCCATCACCGGTGTCAAGTTAGACACAAGATCCTGGCACCCCAAAGGAAAGAGACTGGGAGAGTTGAGCGAGTGTCACAGCCGGATATCTGCCTTTAGAGACGAAGCACAACAATGCTCATGGTAATGTGGCTCCCCATAATGACCACAAGGAAGCATCCAGGAGGTCTGAAAGCAGCAGTGTCCTGGCTGGCTGAGAAGAAACCAATACAGAGTGGCAACAGGGGGAGAATTTGAATTTCATGCAGGGGCTTTTGGAGAAAGTAGAAGGGCTCAACACCCTGCTGGCTCAGCTCAAGTTTGAGATTATGAACCAGACTTCCAGTACCCACTCCCAACCGAGCTATCTCTGTCCTGTGGTCTGATAGCTCTATCCTGTGCCCTAATAGCTGTGATACCTCTGATAGTTCTCGCAAGTGTCCTGAGAGCCCTGCACTACCTGAGCCATACCCTACACTGCCTAAGTCACACCCTGGACTGCCTGAACTACACCCTGCATTGCTTGAGCCACGGGCTGCACTGCTCTGCAACACACTGCACCAGAGTAAAGCGGTAGCCCTGATAGCTCTGTCATGTGTCCTGATAGCTTTCTTGTGTGTCCTGATAGCTCTGTCATGTGTTCTGATAGCTATGTTAGCTCTGCAGTGTGTCCTGATAGCTCTGTCATGTGTCCTGATAGCTTTGATAGCTCTGTCACGTGCCCCGATAGCTCTGATATCTTGATTGTGTGTCCTGATAGCTGTGATAGCTCTGTCCTATGCCCTGATAGCTCTGTCATGTGTCCTGATAGCTCTGATGGCTCTTACATGTGTCCTGATATCTCTGGTAGCTCTGTCATTTGTCCTGATAGTTCTGATAGCTCTGTCCTGTGCCCTGATAGCTCTGATAGCTCTGTCAAATGTCAGAGCCCTGCACCCCCTGAGCCACACACTATACCACCTGAACGATACCCTGCAGCACCTGAGTCACCTCCATTGCTGCCTGAACCACACAATGTGTTGCCTGAGCCACGGCCTGCACTGCCCTGCAACGCCCTGAACCAGAGTTAAGTGCTAGCTCTGATAGCTCTGTCCTGTGCCCTGTTAAATCTGTTGTGTGTCCTGATAGCTCTGATATCTCTGTCGTATGTCCTGATAGCTGTGATAGCTCTGTAATGTGTCCTGAGAGCCCTGTTGTGTGTCCCAATAGCTCTGTTGTGTGTCCCAATAGCTCTGAGAGCTCTGTCCTCTGCCCTGATAGCTCTCTCATGTCTCCTGAGAGCCTTGCACTGCCTAAGCCATGCTCTGTACTAACTAAACTACACCCTGCACCCCTGAGCCAACCCCTGTACAACCTTAACCACACCCTGCACCCCTAAGCCAACCCCTGTACAGCCTTAACCACACCCTGCACCACCTGAACCACACCCTGCACCCCTAAGCCAACCCCTGTACAGCCTTAACCACACCCTGCACCACCTGAACCACACCCTGCACCCCCGAGGCAACCCCTGTACAGCCTTAACAACACCCTGCATCACCTGAACCAAATGTCCCGAGAGCCCATGTCCAAATGGGAGCAAATGTCCCAGCAATGCCCTTTATCCCCTGAACCACACTCTGATCCATATGAACCATGCCCTGCAGAGCCCTGGAATGCCCTGCACCAGAGTTAAGTAGTAGCTCTGATAGCAATGATCACTCTGATAGTCTGTCAAGTGTCCAGAGGAGCCCTGCACTATGTTAACCAGACCCTGCACCACTTGAACAATGCCCTGCACTGCCTGAGCCACAGACTGTACCATCTAAACCATACTCTGCACTGCACTGTACCACCTGACTCGCCCTGTTTCACGTGAGTCATGCCTGGCCCTGTCTCAGCCAGATACTGCATCCTCTCCACTTAGTTCAGCAGCATTCCTTGGTGCTGAGGATAGGCTGCTGTTTCTGCCGCCTGAGTTTAAGAACAATGCACTGCTTCCGACATCTGTCTATGGAGACATCAAGCTCGTTCAGCTGTCAAAGCTCTGAGAACATTGTGTTTGCAGTTCCACCTGGTCCAAGGACTCCGTGCCTGCTCTGCCGCCAGGTCCGAGGACTTTATACTTGCTTCGCTGCCTGGGTTCGAGGACTGAATGCCAGATGCTGCCTGGTTCGAGGACTTGAGGATGCTGTGTTTGTTCCACTGCTCAGATTCAAGGACATTGTATTTGCTCCGCTATCTAGTTCCAAAAACATTCTGTTTGCTCTGATGTGCAGGTTTAAGGATGTCAAGCTCCAGCTCCATCCCTGTGCCAAGTTTATGTCTTGGACTCATTTTCACACACTGTACCATCTGAACCACACCATGAACTGCCTGAGACACATCCTGTTTTGCCTTAAACACACCCTGCACCACCTGGACCACTCCCTGGTATAACTGCTCAGGTTCAAGGACTGTGTGCCTGCTCTGCCACCTGGGTTCAAGGACTTCATGCTTTCCCCACCACCTGGACTTGGGACACTGTGATTGCTCTGCTGGCCAAATTCGAGAACATTGTATTTGCTCCACCATCTGGTTTCAAAGACATTCTGTTTGCTCTGATGCTGCCGGGTTCAAGGATTTCATGCCCCAGCTCCATCCCCATGACAAGTTTCTGTCTGTGATTCATTTTCACGCTCTGTAGGACCTGAACCATGCCCTGCACCGACTGAGCCACCTCCTGTACCGCCTTAACCACACCTTACACCACCTGAGCCACACACTATTTCACCTGAGCCTCGTGTTGCACCACCTGAACCATCCGCTGCACCACAGTTAAGTGCTAGCTCTGTGCCCTGATAACTCTGAACCATGCCCTGCAGAGCCCTGCAACACACTGCACCAGAGCTGAGTGCTAGTTCTGATAGCTCTGTCCTGTGCCCTGAGAGCTCTGATAGCTCTGACAAGTGTCCATCTGGCTGTGGAGACATCAAGCTTGCTCAACTGTACGGCTTCGAGAACATTGTGTTTGCTCTTCCATTTGGGTCCAAGGACTTTGTGGTTGCTCCGTCGCTCGTGCCCAAAGACTTTGCGCATGTTCTGCCACTGGGTCTGAGGATGTGCTTGCTTCGCTGCCTATGTTTGAGGGCTATCTGCTCTGCCGTCTGGGTTCCAGGACTTCATGCTTGCCCTGCCACCTGGACTTGAGCACAGTCCGCTGTCTTGTTTCAAAGACATTGTGTGCCCTGATAGTTCTGACCTGAGAGCCCAGCACCTGCTGCTTATTTGTTCTTGCTCCACCCAGGTCCAAGGACATTCTGTTTGCTCCGCCGCCCATGTCCAAGGACTTTGTGCATGCTCTGCCAGTGGGTTTGAGAACTTTCTGTTTGCTTCACCCCAGGGGTTCGAGGACTGAGTGTCTGCTCTGCCGCCCAGGTTCAAGGACTTCATTCTTGCCCCACCAACTAGACTGTGTATGCTCCGCTGGCCAGATTCCAGGACAGTGTATTTGCTCCACCGTCTTGTTTCAAAAACATTGTATTTGCTCTGATGCCCTACACCCTGTACTGCCTGAACCAATCCCTGCACCACCTCAACCATGAACTGCAGATACCTTCAACACCATGCACCAGAGTTAAGTGCTTGCTCTGATAGTTCCGTTCTGAGAGCCCTGCACCTGCTGGGTTTAAGAGCAGTGCACTGCTTCAGTCATCTCGCTGTGAAGACATAAAGCTCGCTCAGCTGTCCAGCTTTGAGAGCATTGTGTTTGGGCTTCCACCTGGGTCCAAGGACTTTCTGTTTGCTCCGCCGCCCGTGTCCAAGGACTTTGTGCATGCTCTGCCACCGGGTTCAAGGGCTTTGTGTTTGTTTTACCACCCGGGTTTGAGGACTGCGTGCCTGCTCTGCTCCCCGGGTTCGAGGACTTCATCCCTGCCCCACTACCTGGACCTAAGGACACGGTGTATGCTCCACTGTCCAGATTCGAGCATATTGTATTTTCTCCGCCGTCTGGTTTCAAAGGTGTTGTGTTTGCTCTGATGCCTGGGTTCAAGCCCCAGCTCTATTATTGTGCCAAGTTTAGTAGTGCCTTTTGAATGCATAATTAACATGCTTTCATTAATAAATTACTTTCAAAGGTCTTTACACATGCATTTGGACTTTATCTGTGCAGAAGCAGCTTTATGAAAACATAATTACTTTTGCAATATTCACCCCAGTTGTTATAGAAATATGGCTTTCCACATTTGTCACAGTAGCTGGTGGCCCAGAGCCCTCAAAGAGGTGATGATTTAGCTGGCTCATACTCCATGGGCATGGGATTGTCCTGCTGAACAACTAACTCAGGGCAACTCGAGTGCTGTTGTGCTGGATTATCAGCACAGCTGTGATGCAGTCGTAGACACGAGGGTGCAGGCATTACAGCTGGTTATGTAACCAGCACAACAGCACAACCTTGAAATACATATAAAAACTTGTCAGCTGAAACATATTAATCACTGCAGTAATTATCCAATAGAAGGCTCTTAACTATTTTCTCAGTTAAATCCAGGTGGTGACTTTTTTCGGCCAGGCAGTACAATTAAGCTATATGTTTTTCTGACCACATTTCTTTGAAAATAATGCTTCACCACTGTCCTTCCAGGTTTTAATAATGATAATTATAATATATAATAATTAAAACTACTAAAATAATAGCAAGTTTTAGCAATCCTCTTAGCTGTTTTCTTTGTTTGATGACATGGTTGTTTAGGAAATAATAGTTTTAGAAGCTACACACTCCATCAGTTAAATAGCTTGTTGCCCGCTGAACCTTATTAATCACTGCAGTAAATATCCAATGGAAGCTTCTTTGCTTAGTTAAATCAAAGTGGTAACTTTTTGGATTTTGGAATGTGGGAGGAAACTGGTATCCAGAGAAAACCCACCAAGCACGGGGATCCGAGGTGGGAAGCAGACCCTCGACCCTGGAGGTGGCCATAGTGCCACCATTAGAACACCATGAATTAACACCTTTGGAATTAGGTCACTAAGTAGAGACATGAGGTTCAGTCAATCCACAAAATTGCAAGAGCTCAGCATGTACAGTATCCTTACGTTCAGTTGCAAAAAACACCAATCACTGTGATGAAACTGACTGTCATAAGGAATATCCCAGGAAAGCTACACCAAGACACTGCTGCAGAGGAGAAGTTTAGAGTTCCCAGCTGCAGAAATCACAAAAGTGTGAAACATGATACAAATATGGAAAGGCCATTAAATTATAAGGTGTGTCCAAACCTTTGTTTGGTATAATGTAGGAGGAGGTATCCTGCTCTGTCGAGAACTTTGGGCCAAACAAGTAATTTAGTGTCTTGCAAAGGTATTCATACCCCTTGAACTTTTTGTCATGTTACAACCACAAACACAAATGTATTTTATTGGGATTTTATGTGAAGGACCAACACAGCACGGCACATAATTGTGAAGTAGACAAAAAAAAAAAATCAATGTTGGTCTCATCTGACCAGAGCACCTTCCACATGATTGCTGTGTCCTCCACATGGCTTTCTTCTTTCTACTCTTCCATAAAGGCCAGATTTTGTGAAGTGCACGACTAATAGTTGTCCTGTGGACTTTTTCCAGGTATTTTAACACACAAAGAATTCCTGCAGAATGTGTTCACTCATAAATCTTTTAATATGTACAGGCCACATTGTACAACTGAAACATCTTAATCAAAACTCCATCGCAAATTCTTACAGTGTGACAAACATTGGATGTAAAATTAAATAAGAAAAAGAAGCTTTGAAGTATCAAAACTAGTGAAATCCAGGAAGTTTAGGAACCATCACAACTTTCATTCAGAACTGAGCAGAACAAACATATAAAAATAAACAAGGGAATGGCAAATAAATACTGTACAAGCAAAAGTACTGCATGATGATGAGCCCTAAATGCAGTCCTGTAACGTGTGTGACGTGACGAGAAGTACGTCGAGAGGAAGAGTGTAGTGTGGGAAAGCTGTGCAGGGCTTCCTTAATACAGTAAACTCTTATGGGGTAAACACAGTAAATAAAATAATAATTCATGCACAGCATCCCAACAGTATAAACAGGAACACTTTGGCTGGAGTACTTTTCTGTTCAGACAAATTAGCACCATAATAAATAAAGGTTTTTTGATGCGCACACTTCTTGTTTAAAGCCTTGTGACTTGAGATCCGGCTGATGAACGGTGGCTTTTTCCCCCCCGTCAACGTGAGATCAGGAACTTTTAGATCTTGGCTTGATTTTTTTAGATCCAACACCTCCGAATGCATTCGGTTGGGTCGGTCAAAGCCTGCTCGTGCGAGTCCATGCAAATAATAAATATCAAAAACAGTGTGATAAAACAGTCACATGAGCCCTGAGCCTTTAGTTCGGTTTGCTTGGAGAAAACTGGAAAACGTGAAAAACATGGAAGTTTGAGTCTTATTGCCTGAAAAGTTTTTTTTTGTTTGTTTGTTTTTTTGCTAATCTTCCTGATAAATACTGATCAAACGAAGACCATTGAACACAGACCGCCGTGCGTCTCTACTGACGCCAGCAGCTCTCTGGCGCCATTTCTCGAGGGACGACTGAAACGGTGCCTCGACCTTATCTGGCGTTCGGAAAAGGGACAGAATCCTTGAGAATTAGCCTGAAAATTTCATGAGGTTGTTCGGATGACACGGAAACAAAGCAAACTGGTAAAAACACGCACATACACACACAAAAACATGAAAAACACATTCTTGATTGAAATTTTTTTTTTTTAAATCCTCACACAAATTAGGGCTTGTCTTAGAAAAATAAATACTCTTTCAATTCTTTGTTTAAAAAAAAAAAAAAAAAAAAAAAAAAAGATTACAAACCAAAATAATTACAAAATTAAAAACATCAAAATCCTCCTCCCTGCATTACTATACCAACCATAACCATTAATGAAACAAAATTATCATAATTTTTTTTTTTTTTTTTTTTACAATATTCAGCACCAGTTCAGACAGCGTCTGTATTCACTCCAGCCTGATGAGGCAGCAAAGCTTATAGTGTCTGGGGCGAAGAAAAGAAAAGAGCTTGAGATCGAGTATCGAGCTTTCTGAATCTTCGGATCTATGCAACACTACCAGGTCTGATTAGAAACATGCGGAACATACGCAGAGGTGCCAAGACTACGGGGACAAGCTTAGAGTATCGGAGGAACGAGATCTGACCCAAATTTGAATTGATGCATAATTACACAAAGGTCTGGATCTTACAACTCAGTAACTGAGTAAAAATCTAACTTTTCACCCAAATAATATTTAATAAGATTTATTACCATTTATTACCATAGTGTAAGAGCTGTTTATTGAGGACTTCACACGTCCCTTGATTTTAATCAGTTTATCATGTTGCATACTTCACTGGACATTAAACTACGACATGTTCTTTAGGTCATAAAAATGCAATCTTCACAAGCTGCTGTGGTGTGAAGGGAATTTGTTGAAAGATGGTGTTTTAGGGCCTTTTTTTTTTTTTTTTTAAGATTTCTTTAAACATTATAAAAATGTTGAATTTTACAATTTTTCCTAATGTTTTGAGGAAGAAAAGTTATATTATGAGGAGAAAAAAAGCACAATATTTTGAGAATAAAGTCCTAATATTTTTCATAAAATATTAGTAATATAAGAACAAAGGCACAACAGTAAAGTATAACAGAATGAAGTCCCTCATTTTAAGAATATAGTCATTATATATTTGGGGAAAAACGTCCTACTATTCCTTGGAAAAGTCATAATGTCAGAATTAATGTCAGCAATTAAAAAATAAAAAAAAGTTATAATTTGAGAAAAAGAAGGTCAAAATAAACTCCTAATATTGTGGACGAAAGTCATGAACATTTTTAGAATAAAGCAGTAAGTTTTTTACGAATAAAGTCAATGTTTGGGTGGGTGGAACGGTCAAACTTTTTCATGGAAAAAACCTCAAAAAAGTCAAGAGAGTCATATTTTAACAATAAAGTTGTAAGATTCTGAGAAGTAGGTTTAAAAAAAAAAAAAAAAAAAAAAAAAAAAAAGTCAAGCAACAATATTAAATGTCAAATAAAGAAATAAATTCAAAGCACTAGCTCGCTCATCGTCTATACCGCTTTATCCTGTATACAGGGTCACGGGGGCCCCGAAGCCCATCCCAGGAGACTTAGCGCACAAGGAGGGGGTCACCCTGGACGGGGAGCCAATCCATCACAGGGTTAAATTCAGAACTTTATTTTCTAAAATATCATGGCTTTATTCTCTAAATATTACAAAGTACATGTGCAACTTTATTCCCGAAATTAAGACTTTATCCTTTTATATCGTTTATTGAAATATTTCTCTCAAAATATATTATAAAATAATGTTGTAACATTTGAAGAATAAAATCATTATATTATGTCAGAACGGTGAATACGAGGGCAAAAAAAAAAAAAAAAGAAATGCACTTTACAAATACAGAAATCAGTACTGTACAGCGGCATCAGCACCAGATTATTATTATTATTATTATTAGTGGAAGAACGCTGAACTTTGCAAACAAGTGCAACTTGCAAACAAGTGTGATGTTGCAAACAAGTTGAGAAAACAGTTTCTGAAAGTAAAAAATCGGCGTCTCTGCTGGTCAAGTCTCTCCCTGGATTACACATCCATCGCTTGGATCATTGTTCATCTACACTAACTTTTGTTTTCCTTTAACAAAAGAAACTATATGTAAACTATCACCGCATCCTCATTTCAATATTCTCAAAATACTGTGAATTATGTCTTAAAATTTCTCTTTTTTTCCTTTCTTCCTTTTTTTAAAAATAATAATTTGTACATTAGTTTTAAGTTTGTTTTTTTTCAACACCATCCTGATCTTAGGTCATTCTTTTAGAGGAAAAGTCTCATCTTCGGGGGTCGTAACATTACCTCCATTTTACACCATAAAGAATTAAGAAAAAAAAAATTTTTGTACTGAAAGAAAAATCTTAAACAAACGGCGGCGACACGGAGAACATCTACAGACCGTCTAGATAAAGTCGTAGCGAAGCAAAAACAAATGTGCGTCTTTCACATGCCGTGTCTGTTCCTCCCTTGCATTTTTCAGGTGTCTTCATTATGACATAAAGGCTAAACCGTATTTATTGGCACCCCTGCATATGTGTTGATGTGTGCTGAACTAGAACTCTATCCGTCCGATACCAAACGCTCCTACTGCATCAATATTCCCTGAAATTTCTGATCTACAGATGTACTATCTATATGTGTAGTGGACATGCGTAAGGACTGAATAGTCTCTCTAATGCTGAGTCACTAAGCTAGGTTTCGTTCTAAACACAGGCATCTGTCAGAGCTTAAAGTCTAAACAAAAAAAATTCGATGAAGCTG
The DNA here is from genome assembly GCA_030014365.1 of Clarias pachynema. Lineage (NCBI taxonomy): Eukaryota > Metazoa > Chordata > Actinopteri > Siluriformes > Clariidae > Clarias > Clarias pachynema. The sequence continues at coordinate 28,778,710 of JAQMYL010000002.1, read as the reverse complement.
GAGATGATGAAAAGCGAACCATGTTGCTGCGAAGTGTCAGCGCTCCTCTTAGAGTAAATTGTATATTCGCGGTCAACAACAACTCAAACGACGTTCATATTGAAATAAATTGATCATTCACGCCGAGCAATAATAAATACACAATTTAACAAGCAATAGGAACAAGTTGAATCAAAAACAAACAAACACACAAAACAAACAAGCACCAGAAATGTACAAATTAATGTACACCTAAAGTAATAAATTAGGTGGAAAGACGTCTGTTCCTCCTATTATCACCTTCCTGAACCTGTTTTCCTGTGACTTTATCTCTGTTCACCATGAGGGGGCGACAGAGAGCTTATTCCTGACCACTGATATGATGAATACAATGCAATGCAGATTATGGCGTAAAAACTGGAGTCTGTGGCTGTAAAAATCGTAAATACCAAAAATACCATTCTTTTCTTAACACCTTAAGAAAAAAAAAAAAGAAAAAAAAAAGAAAAAGCGTGAGAACCTGATCCGCCGATTGAAGCCGCCTCGCGGCCCCTGCTCGGGAATGAGCAGGGAAGATCTTGATCTGCCAAAAAGCTTATTTTAAAAGCTGAGGAGATCTGGGAAATAGGAAGATGTGGGTGGCTTCACCACTAAACCTCCACCCTCGTGAGACCAGCGTCGTCGTGACGCCAATCGAGCACCATCTTAGAACATCAGTTCATCGCTCACACGCCGCTGAGAAAAATCACAGGCGGAAAGCCGGAACGGAGGCCGGAGAGGCACGACCTCATCCTCGGTTCCAGTGTGCGTCCTCGGAACGCTGTCTGAAAAGCTTTTACGGGATGCGTTTACACTAAAGGAAACACTGGAAGGAAGGAACTCCATCTGCACGTCGGCCATCGCTACGCTCCCGACATGTTCAGTGTTAAAAACCTGTGCTCTTTAAGTACCCTGTTCACCCTCACAGACACACAGCATGGGTCTGTGACAGAAACACGTCCATCTCCCTCTCGCTCTCCTGGTGCTACACAAAGAACGGTTTGTGTCTGTTGAGCTTGAGAATTTTTCCCAGCCTTTGTTTCGCCGTGGCCATGCCTTTCTTCGGTCGCTTTCCTGGAGAGAGTAAACATTTTTTTAAAAAGGGCTTGTATGGTTATAGAATATAACAGCAGTTAATATTAATATATATTAATACAGTATTTGTGCAACTTACAACAAACTAGGAGATCCTAAAGGGACATGTGATAGGGGGAAAAAAAAATAGGTGGTGGGGGATGTAATCATCAAAAAATAATAATAATAATAATAATACGGACATAGGAGGAAAAGGAAATAGAGACCATGTGACTCATACGTCCGGGTCAGTCTTCCAGCACCAAAACACAGGAAGGGCGAGTACGTCAGTGTGTAAGTAACGTTCTGGCGCTGGAGGACTGACCCGGATGTTTGAGGGGTCTCATGGTCACAATTTTTTCCTCCTTTGTTTTTTTGTTCTTTCTACAGATTTTCTTTTCCGGTACCCCATATTTATTTAACAGATTTTTCCCCCCCTGATTTTCCTCCCTAATTTAGTCGTGTCCAATTCCTCCCCGTCACTAGGGGGCGCTCCCACATTAAGGCTACTACTACCACTCAG
>JAQMYL010000002.1:28732005-28742175 GCA_030014365.1 Clarias pachynema | reverse complement strand
CAACCACGCCTCCTCACTAAGATAAAGGTTTTTGTACTTTCCTTACTCAGAGTTGCTCTGAGAAGTTTCCTAAATCATTTTTAGTCTAGGACTCCCAGATAGGACCTTTTAAGCTAAGATAGGAGCTCTCTGAGAGAATTCTAAGAAGCTTTGTGAATACGGGCCCAGATCACTTTTGGAATGTTATCAAGAGGAAGATGGATGATCACAAACCATCAAGTAAAGCTGAGCTGTTTGCTTTTTTGCAACAAAAAAAAAAAAAGGTATAAATTTACCCAAAAGCAATGTGAAAAACTGGTCAAGAGCCAAAACGCATTTAAAGCTGTAAATCAGGATTATTCCACCAAATACTGATTTTATTTAGTCAACGCATTAACAAAATTTGTTCACTAATTATTTGCACTTTGTTTTATTTGAGTTATTAAAGCTCTGCACATACTGCATGATTTTGGGTTATTTTCATGTGTTGTGATGATGTAATTTCATTTGAATATACACTCAAAATAACAATAGTTATATTTTGAATTTAGGAGAATTATTTCTTTTCCAGAGCTGTATAAGAAATTAGTTTTGGTACCAGAAAAAAAAAACAATTAACAAGAAATGGAATTGGATGTGGGTATTATCATATATATATATTGGTGTATTTTTATTGCACAGTGTGGAGAATGTTTACTTGTTCATGAGCTTTTCCCTTTTCTTCACTCTGGATAAGTTCTTGAAGGGTGGCCAGGGGAGCACCAGTAATCCCTTCAGAACCATCCTTTGTGGTCTTCTGGGACCCTTTTCGCAAAGCTTCTTAAACCAAAAAGTCGCTCCTAGTGAGGAAATTCTAAGAAATTAGAATTGACATTTTCTTAGAATTTCCCCTTAATTTAGGACTAAATCTTAGTAAAGATAAAAATATTCATGAAACATCTTAGCCCTAAAAACAGCTCCTAAGAGGAAAAGTGATAAGAGTAGAGAGGAGGACTTTTAAGAGGCTTAAGAGTTTCTATAGCAGAGGACAAAATAGCAGAAAGAAGAAATATTCTCCAAACACTAAACATAAAAGGAAACACTGTGCAACTTATATAGACATGTAAATTGGCTGTTTTAATTAACTTCAAGATATTTAGCCTATAACAGAAACTTTGTAAAAAAGTAGCCTGCATTCATGATTATACAACTTCTTTATATACAAATTGGTTGCTTCAAAAGTAGACACATTTTCAACATTTGGCTGTTTAATTAACTTTAAGATATTTAGCCTATAACAGAAACTTAGCAAAAAGTAGCCAGTAGTCATTATTATACAGTTTCTTCATATACAAACATTATGATTTCACTGTCTATTCTATTATCATACATTATATTTTCACACAGAGCGTGTTTTAAGACCTTTACAGATTTTTTTATCAACCAATCACAGTCCTTGAATTGCTGCATCATCGCTAGCAACGGGGTCGACCACACCTCCTTTCTAAGATAAAGGTTTTTGTACTTTCCTTCCTCAGAGTTGCTCTGAGAAGTTTCCTAAATCACTTTTAGTCCCAAACTCCCAGCTAGGACTTTTTAAGCTAAGATCGGAGCTGTCTATGAGAATTCTAAGAAGCTTAAGTCCTCCTCTCTAATCTTACCAATTTTTACCTTTTAGGAGCTGTTTTTAGGTCTGTGATGTTTCGTGAATCATTCTTATTTTTAATAAGATTAAGTCCTAAATTTTAGGGGAAATTCTAAGAATATGTCATAATTCTAAGCATTTTCTTAGAATTTCATCACTAGGAGCAACTTTTAGGCTTAAGAAACTTTGTGAATACGGGCCCTGGACTCCACAATCATCTCCTGTTTTGAGCTTCTTAGAATTCTCTTAGAGAGCTCCTATCTTAGCCTAAAAATTCCTAGCTGGGAGTCTTAGACTAAAGGTGATTTAGAAAACTTTTTAGGTGTGGTCGACCCCGTTGCTAGGGATGATGCAACAATTCAAGGACTGTGATTGGTTGCTAAAAATAACCTCTGACCTCTACAATGATCTTGAAATGCGCTCTTTATGAAAATAGAATATATGATAATGGAATAGACAGTAAAATCATAATGGTTGTGCATGAAGAAATTGTATAATCATGACTACAGGCTACTTCATGCAAAGTATCTGTTATAGGCTAGATGTCCTAAAGTTAATTAAAACAGCCAATGTTGAAAATGTGTCTACCTTTGAAGCAACAAATTTCCACACAGTTGTGAAGTTCTTACATTCATTTACGATACTGATTTTATTACTTGTGATCCATTCTAGATTGATGGGAGCAAAATGGCTCACATTTTTACCGATTTACATGATTGCAGGACAGTCTATTTAAGTTGCACTTTTGGATGGTATGTAGCCAACAATCCAAGAGAGATGGAAGGAAGTAAAGGAACAAGTAAACCAAATTGTACAGAAGAGCAGTGTTTCCTTTAACGTTTAGTGTTTGGAGAATATTTCTTCTTACCGCTATTTTCTCCTCTGCTATAGAAACTCTTAAACCTCTTAAAAGTCCTCCTCTCTACTCTTATTAATTTTCCTCTTAGGAGCTGTTTTTAGGGCTATGATGTTTCATGAAAATTTTTATCTTTACTAAGATTTAGTCCTAAATTAAGGGGAAATTCTAAGAAAATGTCAATTCTAAGAATTTTCTTAGAATTTCATCACGAGGAGCAACTTTTAGGCTTAATAAGCTTAGTGCATACGGGCCCAGCTTGTTAGACAAAGTGGATTGTAAAGCAAGAATATTAAGTCGGAGTCCTCTGTCTCTGATCACCACCATGGTGTACAATCTGCCAACACTCAGACCCTGTCATTTAGGGACAGAGAGCGCCACCTAGTGACCAAACTGAGCTCGAAGAAAAGAAAAAAACAGTAAGAGAAGAAAAAGAAAAGAAAGAGTGCACCAAGCTTGAGGGCTGAGGTTTCGGGGCGTCGCCTTGTTTTGTCCCGAGCCAATCGGAATGGTGTTTGCACACTTTGTAAACAACACGCTTTAAACGTTACACGTTGCTCACAAAACAGTGTAGTAGAAGTCATGGACGCGCCGCTTTACGTCTCACAGGTAAGATGAGCATTCGGATTAATCCTTAAACACTAACACACACACACACACACACAGCAGTGATATAGTAGGTAGATCCTGCATTGGCACACACACACATACATACACAAACACACACACAGTTATATCCGGCGCCGTTTTCTCTCTTTAATGACAAAACAACAAACAAACGCGCGCGCGACCACAGAACGCCGCAGTGATACAATGTAACAGGTTACCATAGTAACCGCAGCACATTAAAGGCAGTTTAAATAACACTGTTTTTGGCTCAGGCTTTAGCACGCGAGTGGGCTGTCCTGTCCTGTCCTGTCTCTCTCTCTCTCTCTCTTTTCCTTCTTCTTTACTTCTTTTTTATTTCTCTCACTAATTACAGTAAGGTTTCGCGGTTTCTACTTTATTCGGCGTGTTTAAACTCGTACCATCAACATTCCGAACTTTTTAATCATTCTATGTTCAACAAGAAGAATGAAATAAAGACAATAAATAAGCGTAAATGTTATTGCGCAACTCTTTGGCGTAACGTTCTGCACTTGAGAGGATGTTGTTGGCTACGTGCTAACCGTACTGAGCAGGGGGGGAGAGGGGGGCACAAACTTTTAAACAGTTAAACTGTAAAATAAACTACACGGATGCGGTTTCTGGGAAAGTTTTATGATATATATATATATATTTTAGTAATTGTTAAGGTTTAGATGAAAGCCATTCCATGAAAGTGACAAGTTAAATTATCTAATTACTATAATGATGATGATAATAATAATAATATTTTCATTTGTTTATTTAAAAAAGCTCAAAAAAAAAAAACTAATATATAAATAAATAAACAAACTAAAAAAAAAAAAATAAAAATAAAAAAGCTTTTTATTCTTTTAAAAAAAACTTAAGGTTTAGATTAACGCCATTCCATTGAAGTGACAAGTCAAATGAGCTCATTATTATTATTATTATTATTATTATTATTATTATAAAAAGGTCTATCCGAGTAATTCTTTTGAAAATAGTGACTTGTGAGAAATAAAACATCCTGTACAAAAATCAACAAACAAATATATATGAATAAATAAACTGCAGGAAAGAAATGATAAAATATACTGTAACAAGGTCGTGTAATTCTTTGTTCCTACAATTAAACAGTTAACTATTTTACTATAACCAAAACATTTGGATGTGTTTTATTCCTCTTACAACGCAAGTACACGGTGGGCCAAAAGTCTGGATCCAAACACCAAAAAAAAATGTATCCAAAAGTATAAATTGGAGCAAATGTTCAAACATTCTGCATGGAGTTTGCATGTTCTTCCTGCGCTTGGGGGGTTTCCTCCCACAATCTAAAGACATGCAGATAAGGTTAATTGGTGTTCCCAAATTGCCCATAGTGTGTGTGTGAATGTGTGTGAATGTGTGCCTGTGAAGGATTGCCACCCTGTCTGGGATGTACCTCACCTGTACTCCGAGTCCCCTGGGATAGACTCCCTGTATAGGATGAAGCGGTATAGAGAATGAGTGAGAGTGCTCAAATTGACGGTATCTGACTTGGTGACACTTGTGTATGTTAAGTGTTTCATAATGTATCAGAATAAGTGATGTTGTGTGTAAGTTCTGGGTTGATTGTTATAGGCTAATGACTTCTGTTGAGCCCAGAGGGGAAAAAATGGCTTTATTCTGTTCCAGCTTGTGTTGTTGGGTTCGATGTCATCTTTGGTCTAATATGAAAAGGAACATTAAATATATTAAATATTTTTATAAGAAATTAACTTTTGAATAATTTTTTTACATGTTGTGAGCGGTATCCATTGTTTGTTTACAAACCCAAAACATTTTTTCATCAAACCTAAACTAGCTGATTAGATTTCCAACCTACTATATGACATCATATAAGATGATCCCCTTCCCTGACTTGTTCCTTGACTCTGCTGTTCTCTGCAGGTGCGTAATTTGGAAATAGCTCGTTTAAATAGACACTAAAATGGCATGTTAGGAAAAGGAGTGTAATAGGAAGTAAGTACGAAACGTATGAAAAAAGCCGTAGTCTGAGGAGTATTTTAGCCGGTGCATTAGCAGGCACTCTTTGTGGAGAGCTTGGAGACCCGTGTTAACTTGTCAAAGAAATAGGAATATATGGGACCTTTAATTTCCATACAAAGAAAAATGCCATCGGATCCAGACTTTCAGACCATCGTGTATATTTTCCATTATCGCATGATGCATGGTAACACATCGATTTCTGTTTTTTGTTTTATGGAAAGTTAAGGTAAATTGCTGTGCTTCATAATCAAACACCATGTGAGAGATCCATTCTTGCTTTAAACCTAGACTTTTCTTTTATTCTTTCTAGCCCGCTCGGGAAGCATGGGCATTTGTTTGTGTCTTGTGTAACGTTTGACTTGGTATGCATGCTTACTCAGGGCACTGATAGTCCTGACTTGAGCATGTGGAATTCATGTGGTTTTTGCTGGCGTGATTGGTGAAAGCAAAATGTGTACCGGCATTGTGTAGACTTTGTGCAAGATACAGTATAATGCAGAGTTAAAAAACAAAAACAAAAACAAGAAAAAAAGGAATAATGTAGGAATAGGAAATGCGTAGTAGAATCTCATGACTGAGTTGCTGTTTATCGTGAGAGAACCGTGCTCGGGTATGCGCTGGTGCGAAATCGGTGATGTGACCTTGCCTCCTTTGTTTGCTTTGAACGTACTTCTTATGTACATTTCCTCCCGACATGACTGTATGGTATCAACGATGTACAGCGAAATGGCACAGGATGTATGCATGTTTTTTTTTTTTGTGTGTGTGTGTGTGTGTGTGCTGTGTCACTGCTGCGATAACAGCGCTCGTCTAGACCTACACAAGGAGGAGGAGGAGGATGAGGAGGAAATCACTTCCTGCCAACACAACTACAGTTAGGAACACGTCGCTGTTTTCTAACCCGCAAGTGTAAAAGCGCCCAAAAAGTGTGTTTCTTTCCTGCGAGATTCAGACGTCACTCTGCGGCTCGCCAGTTCCAGGCAGCCTGACCAGTGCTGAATCACACAGCGGTATCACGGTCATGATCTGTGTCAGGTTGTGTTGAAATACCCCCACAACAAATCAGGCCCCCCCCCCCCCCCCCATACACACCCCATTCACATTCTAATCAAGCAGGAATGAAAATGTCTGCTGGCTTTATGTAGCAGTTGTGGTTGAGAGAGCCTTGACGCACTCTGTCACCTGCTGCTGCGGTTTTTCGGGAGACCTCGCCTTCTCAGAAATGACATCTTACGTTTTTTTTTTTTTTTTTTTTTCCTGCTGTAGTGACTGGCATTTAACCCGAGTAGAAATTAAGAGAATTGGTACAGTTAGCAATCCAAATTATCTGGGCATAACTTGTTTCCTCGATGGGTTAAACTCAAGGTTTTGTGGAATACACACACACACACACACATGCAAAAACACATGAAAACCAGCTGCTTCTTTCACACTACATGTTTTAGACGTGATGCAGCAGGTGGCTTGTTTGTCACAGCAATGCCACTTTTTTTTTTTTTTTTTTTTTTCATCTTAAAATGATTTTCAAAAGAGAGGGAAGTATAGAAATCGGCTCTAATGTAAAACAGAACAGGAAGTTGCCTCGCCGACGTTCTACCAACATATAACTGTAACTACAATTTAATACGATCGGCGTTCAAGTCAAACCGGGACTTTATTTATTTTATTTTTTTTTACTGAATGAAGTCGTAAAATCGATGGGACTCTTAGCTGCAGTAAAACATTCGAATGGTACAAATGTCCTAAGGAAGGCTGGAAGTCGAGGTGGCTCGGAGCCGCTGCGAGTGGAACGCCTGATTCTGATTCAATTGTGAAAATCGACCGCCAATTTGCAGGAGAGACGCATCTGTCTGTGTGAACTGTACACACGATCATTCACCAACACCACTCGCACATTACAGGAACGCGGCTGGGAGTTATTGCCGCGTCCCCCTGTACAGTCCTGACCTCGCTCCAAGACATTTCCACATGTTTGGGCCATTAAAGGAGTTCCTGGGAGGCCAGTGTTTCAGACAGGAAGCAGGCAGTCTAGTGTCATAGGGGATTATATAGAGACACAGAGATTTTCTGCCCTCATAACTGCAATCAAAAATCCCGGTTTGACTTGAACGCCCCTCATAGTTAGCTGATACTAACAAGAACAGCATGTTTTGGTCGAAGTGGAAATTAAATAGATGTGTGAAAACACCCTAATAGTGTAATGCGTCATTTCAGCTGTCAAACCCCCGCCCCTCTTTTCATGTGTCACGTTCGAGGTGAGTAAAATTGAAAAGACATGAACGCTGTAGTGCAAAATCCCGCTAACTGGACCCCAGAGCCTTTGTTTCTTTGTTGTTGTTTACCGTGAGGTTAAGCAGGAAGTGAAAGCGTTTCTGATCAGCAGCTGTTAGTCAGCCGCGGTTAAGAAAAACCTGACAGATACATCTGGGGCAAGCTGACGTCATAGTTTCCGCTCTTCACTGGAAACGAAATGCATCAGAGGGGAGCGGATGTCACTCATGCTAGCTCGAAATATAACCAGTCCCTCTCCAACACACACGTTTCTGTGAAACGTTTAATCGTATCTGCAATGCTGAGAAGGAACTTGTGTTATTTCTCGAACCTGATCCTGAGTCGTTCTTATCTTCTTTCTTTTCTTTCTTTCTTTTCTTTCTTTCTTTTTGTGTTTTTGCAAATCAGAAAGGATTCACGTCACACACATCACGCTACTAGCCAAGCAGATCGTTTTTACTCTTAGCAAATGACATATTTATATATCTAATCTAATTATGGGATTATTATAATTAAAATATGTAATTTTGTTGTTGTTGTTGTTTTTACATGCTCGTACACGTTTCTCAATTGAAATGCTATCGCAGTGTTGAAACATCCATTTCACTTTGTTTTAGGAATCGGTGCTTAACATTAGAAAAATGATTTGCTGGTAGAAAAGAACCGTTTTGCTTGAATTTTGGGGAAAAAATCTAATAGATCATATTTGGTTTATCATATTCTAATGTCTTTTACTAGGAAATAATTGATACATTTATCTAACTCTATTCAAAATATTTACAAGTTGCTAATATTTCGTCCTTTGCTTTGGTTAACTCGCCGTGACATCGTTTCCGTCCAGAGTCGCATTAATTTCTCTCCAAGATCTTGTATTGATGATGAGAGAGTCGAACCGCTGCGTAAAGTCTTCTCCAGCACATCCCAAAGATTCTTAATGGGGTTAAGGTCAGAACTCTGTGTGAATGTGATGTCTCATGATCCCTGAACCACTCAATTCAAACTGATAATGAATGGTTTTCTGAAGGTTACACAGCTGTTTAGTCCCGATCCCTTGAGTGCTCTTTGCATTGTGCTCTTACCTTCACTATTAAACATCGCCATGAAATTTATTGCTTTTTTTTTTTTTTTTTTAAGATTTGTTTTTACTAAATGTTTAATTGATCTAGATGATGATCAAAACGTTTTTCTACCACATTTCTTCCTCGAAGATGATTATCTCACCACTATCCCACCAGGTTTTAATAAGGTGTTACAGTTCTTATACCCGGTTCAAGTAGATGCAGTCTGATGCAGAGGCTCCTTAGTTGTTTTCTTTCCTTGATGCAGGACAATAATTTGAACTTTCTGAAACAGAGTAACATCTTTGTCACGACCACATGATATATCTGTGTTTGCTCAGTTAAATCCAGGTGGTGAATTATATATCCATACAGTATATTAATGCACGGTTTCTAAAACACTGCGGCTTCCATATTAACAGTATGGACAATATTAACAGATGTGCATTTTTGTTGATTTTTTTTTTTTCCCTTGAAGCAGATGTTTGTATATGATTTACAGAAGGAGTCTCCAGTGTCAGCGCTGTTGTAACAGTCAGAAGCTGTTTACTCTTTCTGCTTTCTTACCGTTCTTTCACTATGATGTATGTGTTAACAGGAACTAACTGGTTTCGCCCCGTTCCACAACACTAAACATGTATGACCATGACTATAAAGGGATGAAAAATTCCCATGTGTTGTTCTGTAATTAAAAACTGTAAACACGTCAAACATTAAGGGAAATTGTCGTGTTGGTGTAGAAGAGAAATAAAAGACTTGAGGATGGGCTGTTAAGGGAAACGATCAATGATCAGGTTATATAACAATAAACCCACTGCAGGTTGATTTCTGTTGCTCTGTAGCAGCACACCTGGTGGTTGTAGGCTTAATGTGGGCGTGGATACGACTAAGTTAGATAGAAAATTGTTATGTGTGGGGGGAGGAGGTATTATTGCTGACTTTTTTTCTTTTTTTTTTTGTAAAATTTATGATATTAATATTATCTTGCCAAAAATTCGGTAGCAGGACAAAGACTGAAAAAAAAATGATGTTGTGATGTTTATTTGTTTTTATCCATGATTGAACTAGAGTTGAGTAATAAGCAATAAAAAGATGAATTCAAAGCAGTTAACCTGACTTTAAAGCATATTTATAGACAATTATAATTATAGAGACAAATATGGAATAAAACATATTGATTTTAACTATATGATCTAGATTTGTAGATTAATACCAGAGCAAAAGTATGTTATTCCAATATTACACTCAATAATTAAAGCAGAATCCGAACAGTAATTTGATCAGAGTTAAATTCAGATTTAAATTAAGTTCTGTGCACCTCTGTTTGTATATTTTTGTTCCTGATATATTTATATAATCTTGCCTATTAATTATGTACCGAACTGGTGCTAAAATGTTCGTACTTGTTAGATTTTAGTTGATTTAATTTTTGTAACTTTACACAGCACTGTGCAAAAGTCTTGGAACAAATATAAAGAAATTCTGTGAAGCAAAAAAAAAAAAAGCTTCAAATTATGTAAAATAAACAACAACAAAACATTCCTGTATTTAAAAAAATACTAAAAAGCACCTTAACAATGACGATATTTTAAGTCCTGGTACTTGTGTGTTTATTAATACAGTCAGGGGCGCTTTAAAGGGGGGGTAAAGGATGACGATTCTTGGGGCCCGTGACTGAGAGGGGGCCCAGAGAAGCCCCCAATAAAATTGTGGTGCTGATAGTAAAAATTATTAACTTAAAATTATTC
>JAQMYL010000002.1:28713863-28731905 GCA_030014365.1 Clarias pachynema | reverse complement strand
GAAAAAAGTCTCAGCTGTGTTGGGGGCCCTGTCAAGATTCTTTTCATGGGGCCCAAAATCCTTAGCAGCGCCCCTGAATACAGTAAAGATACAGTGTGGAAATTCATGTACCATCACACTGACTATATGTAAAATGTTACAGTTCCTCTATAATCCTGTAGGTGGCGCATTCTAATCTATTCACGCACTGGCAGGCAGCAGAGCATCCTGTGTGTAGGAGCGAATGATCTGCTCGGGTTCTTTAGAAGTAATGATGATGACAGACGACACGCCAGAGATACGGACGAGTACGAGGTTTTAAAACTGTTAGTAAATCAGAAACGTATTTTAATAGTGAATCAGGACGTTTATAAAATCACACTACTTAAAGAATCGCAGTGTAAACTGAGTCAGCGCCTGGGGACAGTGAGGACATCGTATCAGACGGTCCCTGTGATTCCCGTCCCGAGTATCAGGTGCAGATTTCTAAGGAACCGTGTCGGCATGTTGGAGAATTAAAAAAATTTCTAACGCAAACTTTGTCTGGATGATAATATTAGAAAATCTACAATGTTATGTGTTTAATTTACTTAATAATGTAAAAACATACATAACTAACTGTACATTTCTATTTAATAAATAAAGGTGTCTAAAAGGTTTGCACAATAATTTCTATCTATCTATCTGTCTGTCTGTTTATCTATCTGTCTGTCTATCTCTCTACCTGTCTGTCTGTCTCTCTCTCGCTCTGTCTATCTATATATCTATCTATCTCTCTATCTATCTGTGTCTGTCTGTCTGTCTCTCACTCTGTCTGTCTGTTTGTCTATCTATCTCTCTGTCTGTCTATCTATCTGTCTGTCTGTCTGTCTATCTATCTATCTATCTACCTGTCTGTCTGTCTCTCTCTCGCTCTGTCTGTCTGTTTGTCTATCTATCTCTCTATCTATCTGTCTGTCTGTCTGTCTATCTCTCTCTTGCTCTGTCTATCTATCTCTCTATCTATCTCTCTATCTATCTGTGTCTGTCTGTCTGTCTGTCTGTTTGTCTGTCTATCTCTCTGTCTGTCTATCTACCTGTCTGTCTATCTCTCTCTCGCTCTGTCTGTCTATATATCTGTCTGTTTGTCTGTCTATCTCTCTCTCGCTCTGTCTGTCTATATATCTGTCTGTTTGTCTGTCTATCTCTCTCTCGCTCTGTAGATGCATCTATCTACATAGATAAGTGACATTAAATTACCCCAGGTGTGTGTGTGTGTGTGTGTGTGTGTGAGTGAGTGAGAGATATACTGGGTTTCTATCCGCACCACACGTCAAGGGAAAGACTCAGTTTCAACACTGATCATAATTGTCCTCATCTTATAGGGTTAATTTATTTTCAAATACTGCCATCTAGTGGACATTGCAATATATTCTTAACTCCATCCATCTAGGAACCTCTGTAGGCCAACTAGGGGCCGTGGAGACCTGTGGCGTCTTCACCATTTCTATTACTGTGGTGTAAATAACCATGACTCCTGCATGTCTTTGGGCTGTGGGAGGAAACCGTAGTACGCGGAGGAAACCCCCAAGTTGGGAGTCGAACCCGGACTCTGGAGGTGCGAGGCGGCAGTGCTAACCACTACGCTACCCTAGCTCCTTTTTTAAAAAATGTTCAAGATTTTTATAAAACTTACTCCAAAAGCAGAAAGCATTTTAATTTTTCCTTATTATTGTCCATATTTTGTCATCAGAGTTAATGATGTTGTACAGAGTTTGGGCTCAGCAGATGAGTAGATTGTGGCTGACTGTAATTTCTGTAAATTCCTGTATGTGACCACAGGGGGGCAGCAGAGCTCCATTTAAAACCAGGATGCTGTACAGTAGATTATGAAAATGTGTCAATGAATGACTTGAAATTAAAGAGAATATTTAATATAAACAAACATGTAGACAAAAAGGAAATAAAAATACCTTTTTTGTGTTGCGTGCATTTCTAAAAAAAAATTTTTTACTGCATCAAGACAACAAGATAAGTTCACAGAGCAGAAAGTGATTCCTTTACAAACTGCATATAATATAAAATAAAAACAAACTTGTGGTTTTGTGGATTATGAGTGTATCTGGGATCGTGCATTTTTAAACCCCCGAGCCGACTGAAAGAGCATGTCTGTACATAAAAGGAAGTGAAGTGTATGTGGACGAGATTGAAACCATGTGATGATGATGCTTATGATGATGCCGTGTGTGTGTGTGTGTGTGTGTGTGTGTGTGTGTGTGTGTGTGTGTGTGTGTGTGTTTACATAACGTGTGAACTATTCGTGTGAAAACTCCTGACCTTCCGCTCGAGAGGGGATCGGCTCTTTCTCTCGTTAGCCGCGGAGCTGCGCGGTGAAGATGAATGGCTTCATTAGGCCAGGCATTCCGCGCTAGTTCGTTTTAATTAGAACAAACAAACGGAGTTGAATCGGCGAGGCCGCGCGCTGGAGCCACCTGTCACTTTAGCCTTTTAAATAGCGCCGGGTTTGACCTGCTGGAATTGACTCATGGTGGTCCTTTTTCCACCCTGTTTCCTCCAAACCTACACACACACACACACACACACACCCTTATCGTAGCAGGATGTTTAATTTCATAATTGGTGTACATTTGTAACTTTTATGTATTTTAAGGCGCAGTATCTGTATTTAAAATTCAAACAAAATTCCTAAAAAATTTTTTTTGCCCATTTATGGCGGAAACAATGGGATTTCGTGTTAATGCATTAAATACAGTAACATAAGGTATATTCTTTTCAAATTGTTCTGCTGCTGAATCCTAAATTGGTTAATTTTCCATAAACAAATCTCCAAGGATCGTTTCAGACTATCAAGTGTGAAAGTGTCGGTTCTTTGAGAGCCAGCGTACAAGCTTGTCCGTACAGTACGTCTTCAGGTCGGAGGAGTTCACGTGGTGCGTTTTTCTCAGTAACACGGTGGCGGGTGCGTGTCTTGGTGTGTCTTCAAGAGAAGGAGAAAGGAGAAGCTGGCGAGGGAAGATGCTGGGTGTAGCTGCTGTAACATAAACGTCAACAGGAACTAACCTGTTTCGTGGACGTTTCGCAACTTTAAATGTAAACGAATCCTTTGAAAAGTTGTTTTCTTTAAACAGGCGAAAATAGACGTACATGTTCACGATTATGTGCAGAATAACAAGAGAGTAAAACCTCCCTTTATTTCTCTGTATAAACTAATGCACTTCTCCCAGTGTTTCACTAGTGGTTGGACACCATCAAGGTAGAAAGTTCTCTCAGGAAGCCGGAGCCGTGATCTGAAACGCCGGCCTCCCAGGAACTCCATTAATGACCCAAACATGTGGAGGTCAGGACTGTACGGGGGGATGTGATGAGAACTCCGAGCCGAGTTCCTGTAACGTGGTGGTGTGTACAGGGTGTACCCCACCTCGTGACCTAATACAGGATCAAACGGTATAGACGATGAGTGAGATTGTTTTGTCTAGCAATCTATATTAGTCTAGGATCATTTATATTGAAACACTTTTAATAATTAAAGATAACTTGTGTTATAACAGTAAAGAACTCTCTCTCTGTCTCTCGTCTCTCGGCCCTTGCTGTTTATCACCCCCGCCCCCCCCCCCTCTCGTCGATGACATCACGTCATTTCTTCGCCGCAGCTCCCTACGTCTACCCGCGCGCCAGCGGCGGTGCTGTAAAAGACAGCCATTGTACCAGAGCAGGACGCTGCTAAAGCCCGGCTTGTTTTTGCTGCCTCGCTACATCAGAAACGACCCTGAAACCAGAGCGGGGAGCAAAAGTGCACCCAACTGAGTAATTAGAGCGATCCCGAGATCGTACGCGCAGGCCAGTTGTAAGAGCCTCCACCGCTGTAAACCCCACGCCGATTCCGGGAGTGCAGTGGAGCTCTTCCTCTCTGGTGCCTGGAGTCTGGTAGCGGCACCGGCGCACGTCGGGTCCGATGCGGCTGAGAGCGAGAGGCCTTTAACGCGTTGTAAGTCGAGCGGAAATCCGCAGGCATTAGAGAATCCCTGCAGCCATCACACGCCTGAGTTGTGCTGCGATTTTCTGCCGGTTGGCGTCTGGAATCCAGCTCTCTCTCTCTCCCTGGGACGAGCGGGATTTTTTTAAACGGGAGGCTAAAACGTTTATCAGTTAGACTTTTTCAATGCGATATAATCAGATCACGGATCAAATCTAGTGGGCGTGTCACTTTGTGTAATCATCTGACATGCCTGTCGAGAGTATGCTGCATGAATTCATGATTCTGAACCCAGGCCTCTTTATACTATTCCGCGCGGTTCGGCTAAATGCTAAAAGCTTTGTTATAACTCCCGGCTGTCTTAGTCGCTATTTATCCAAATCTTGAAATATTCTCAGCTCAATTTTTTTTTTTTTTCAATTCCTGAGTCATTTATTATTTTGCAATGAAAGAATTCAGGGTTTTATGGTTTTGCGCCGGCCGTCAGCCAGCCGCTCTGTCTGGACGACGCAGGACCTGTTGGGCGAACTGTACTCGTTTTGTTGCTCAGCTGTTTTTGCAGGCTTGCTGAAAGCAATGAGCTCACGCAAACATCTCGAGCCTGGGGTCGCCTCGCTCGCACCCCTACCCGCTCTGCGCCAATCACCCGCTCGTGCTCGCTTTTGCATCTACGCCGCAGACTGGACTGGATCGCTCGGCCAGATCGATCCAGACGTTTTTGGAAATCTGTAACACCAGGTCCGTGCGCTTTGTCCATTATTTATCACACACACCCTAAAGTTCTCAGGTGTGAGAAAGGAGGCGGGGGAACAACAACAGCAGGCTTTGTTGGTTGCGCCGTAGATCTCTCACACACACACACACACACACACACACACACACACACACAGTTAATATCGACTTTTCCCACTGCCTGTGCCAGGAGTCTGAAGTCATTTAATGAAGTGGCGCTGAGTTTGGAAGGGACCAGTGTGCTGCTCGCCGCTGACCGAATGGAAAAGCGTCTGCTGAGTGTAGCAGTGCAGGGGAACAGTGATAGCCAGTCACCGTCCATAAGAACGCTATTGAGATCCAGAAGCCGAAGTTTCACCGCTTCGGCCGCGCAGTCGGTCAGCGAGCCGGGTGCTGCGCGGTCCACCGCGGCGGCCGTCGTCGCTCGAGAGCTTAGCGCTACTCAAACCTGATCTCTTCTGTCTTCTGCATCTGCTGCAGCGTGGGTGTAGTTACAGACATGAACTTTGCCACACTTTCCTGTACTGCGAAAAGAAGAGGAAACCTCGTCACACACCAACACGTTTCTGATGGAAGGCTAAGAACGAACGGCTGCTGAATTCCAGCGATAGATATTTAAAACATGCAAGAGCAGGTCGCGGCAGGTAGCACTCCCTTCTCGCTAAGGGTGGAACGGTATTCAAAAGTCACGGTTATTCGTGGTCCGTGCGGTTTGGAGTAAGGCGAAGGCGGGGAAGGAGATATGATATGCGAGATGATATTTCTTTTCATTGATTATGAATAAAATTAATGTTCTCGATATTTACAATATGGAGGAACATACAGGATGTCAGTAGATTGAATTGGAAACATGTTCATTGATTGTATTTTGAATCTTCAGTATGAGGTCGGTGTTGATCTTCTGGTGGAACCATAGCTCAGGCGGTACTGGTGGAGCTGGTGGTTTACGTTACATCTCCAAATCCATGTCATCCATCCGTCCAACTTTGATCATCCCTTCTTTGTGTCTTCTTCTTTTTCAGCATTTATCACATCTCTAATCAACCCCAAATCTCCTTCCTCCACATACTTGAGTGTCATCTTTTCCTTCGTCTCCGTCTCTCCGGAGCTGTCTTCGCTCTGGGAGTGGTGCGAGCCCCTGTCGAGATGAGACTCCTCCGTCCGCCCCTCTCAGAGGACGCCTTGTTCTCGTCAGTGCCCTAAGCCGCTCCTCAAATCCGCACACACAATGCGAGTTCTGTGCGGCTGCAGATTTTCAGAGATACGCTGGGACACATCTCGCAGGACGTCGGCCCGCGCCGGCCTCAGATCTGGCCCGATCGGCGCATCGCTAATGATCTAAAAACAGTAGAACACGTCCCAGATCGCCTCCCTTTCTCGGAGACGTTGTCGTAAATACGGTTTGAATGAGGTCGCGGAAAGTTGATTTTGTGCAATCCTGGCATCAGTAGCGCGAGTTCAGCGGAGCCACTCGCCCCAGTAGCCACAGGCAGTGTGGTGTCCTAGTGGCCTGGTATACATCTCATGACCTTGTTGCACTACGCTGGGTTTTACCAAGAAAGATCCCCGATTGCGAAGGCCTGTTCGCTTTTTAAAAGCTCTGAGCAGGAAGCGTGCCAGGGGTTCATTGTGCTGATTCATGCAGCGTCGATCCAACATGAGTGGTGATCCAAACCGTGCTTCCAAACTTAGTCCATTTGAGTAGAACCCATGTGCTTTTTGTTGTTGTTTTTAATTAATTAATTAATTTACTTTAACCCGTCATCATAATTCTAATCATGGATGGAGCATTACACAAGCATTTAATTATTTTTTTTTTTTCTTTTACATTTATGGTATTTGGCAGATGCTCTTATCCGGAGAGACTTACATTTATGTCATTACGCATGTGAGCGGTTGAGGGTTAAGGGACTTGCTCAAGGCCCCAACAGTGGCAGTTTGGTGGTGCTGGGGTTTAAACCCAGGACCGTCCACTCAGTAGTCCAACACCATAACCACTGATCTGAGGCTTTAACCAATTACTCGACCAAAAGTATTCACTCTTCTCGAATTCTCACTGAGCGACTGGACAAACCTGTCCACCACAGCGTATATATGTGCGTATATTTATACACCCTGGGAACTATTACAGCAAAAACTGAAATCTACAACTGGGGCGATAAAATTTTTCATTATTTCAGGATGTGTACATGATGTGCATCATGATCTATAATATGTAATGTACAAGGGGCGTTCAGTTCAAACCGGGACTTAAGATTTAAGACTTAAAACTTAAGACTTGTCATTAAAGAGGCGTAAATCTGATTAACATTCACAGAAGATTTCAACCGTTTGAACGGTGCAAACGTTTTAAAGAAGGCCGTCGGTCCGTTAATGGCGATTCTGGCAGGCGACTCAGCTCGTAGCCCATTGCAGTCGTTCCCATTAATATTCAGCAAGTGCCTTGCTTCAAGTCATTTCCACATGTTTGTTGCATTAAAGGAGTTCCTGGGAGGCCGGCGTATTAGACATGAAACAGACATGGCTCCGGCGTACTGAGAGAACTGTCTACCTTGATGGTGTCCAAGCGCTAGTGAAACACTGGGATAAGTGCATTAGTGTAGCAGGAGATTATATAGAGATTATATATATATATATTTTTTAAATCCAATCAAGAAACTAAACTGCAACTCTGAAAAGGAAGAAATGATTTGTAAGGATTTTAAATATTACATATAATATTGTTGGTCTCCGGCGCTGACGTACGCAGCTGAGCAGCCATGGGAAACGTGTTCCACGTCAGCACGCGTAAACCCATCGGTCGCCGTCGGCCCCAGACGCAGGTGACATGGAGTCGCTCCTGGAGTGACATATCGTGTGCAACGTGAACATGATCCTCCATGGGCGGCGTGTGTATTTGCACAAGGCCCCTGATTGATAAATAAAAGCTCCGGTCATGCAGGATACGCTGTGCAGACGCGGCGACGCGTAACAAATAAAGAACAAACTCGTTCAGTGTCCTGGCGTGACTCTTTCCAGCCTGTCACTGCTGTCACACTGGCAAAAAAAAAAAAGACGATTATGCTAATGAGTCCGCGCAGGAGCCAGCGTGGGCCGTTGCTACGGAGACCGGCGGCTCCGGTCCTGTCGCGTTTGGAGTGATGGATGAGGGCGAGCGATGAATCGTCCCTGATGGGGACGGCGTGTGAGTCTCAGCCAGGCCGTAGGACCGATTCGACGTGACCGTCTGTCGTCCGGTTGTTGTCCGGTCTCGGGTAGTGTTGTGAGATTTAGCAGGGAGGCGAAAGATCCTTGAAGCGTCGGTGTGAAATCTCACAGAGGTTGATGATGGAGTGTGTGCTTCTGTCTCAGATTTGACATTTAATATAATATTAGTGATCAGATTTTTAAAAAGTGATGTATATGGTTAACAAAATTGAATTGTGCATGGTTTCAATTTCAAGGCACAAACAGCAACACAAAAAAGTGTTTATAATAAGGCGGAAGGATAATCGCTGAAATTCTAACCAATAATTATGTAAGTTAATCAGATATACAGTGGAACCTCGGCATACGAATCACCTCCCTTATCAATTTACACCTTAAGAATTTAAATTTTGCATGAAATTTGCATCGGCATACAAAGCATTTTCAAATGAACCGAACTGAAAGTAGCATGCAGTAGTTTGTGTTTTTTGCATTTTGTACAAGATTTAGTGAAGACACAGCACCATGCGTCCCAAAAAGAAAATTAAGTCCCTTTCAGTTTGGTTTTTAAAACAGTCGGAGCCGAGAGGAATCATGAATCGAGGTTAAGTGAGGTTTAATGTCCATTTAATTCATATTTCACTTTATTTACATGTCTTTTCTAAATGTTTTGATTGTTTATCTATGCAAAAATATGATTATAGTATTGGAAATTGGTAACATTGGTAATATTTTTGGCCGGCTGGAATGGATTATCTGCATTTACATTATTTCCTATGGGACGATGCGTTTCACAATATGAAATTTCTCCTTAAGAACTCAAATCTGGAACGGATTAAACTTGTATGCCGAGGTTCTCCTGTATATCTACAGTATATAATCAAAGTGTAATGTATGACAGTGATTGTTTGTATTATTGTACAGAACGTCCCATCTGGAAGTTGGTGACAAGTTACTGTATCCGTCGATTTACAAAGATCAGGCGTTCGACTCGCTGAATGTTCACGACTACGACAGGCTCTGAGCCACTTCGTCCGCGGTCGTCGTACGCGGATGTATGGGCTTCTTTAAAACGTATGCACCATTTAAATGTTCATCTCCTGTGCTTGAAGTCCCCTGTGTGTTATAATAAGCAAATTAATTCAGACATAAATAATATCAGGTTAGATTATTGCAGTTTATGTAGATAACTTACGTTTATTCTGTGAGTTTACGTTACTCGATCATCTTGCATAACCAAAGCTAAACTACATTTATTAACAAGATATTGCAAAAGGACATTTTACCCCCCATTTTTTTCTTCTTTCTTATTTATTTTTTTGTTTGTTTGATTTTTTTCTTTTTTTGGGGGGGATTTTCTCCTTCTGTCCCAGCCTGTATTCCTTTAAATTGATAATGTTCTATACTAGTTTAAGGTAAATATACATATCTAAATCATATTCACACTTAACTAAATAACTTCTGATTAATTTATGAACTCTTCAAAGCTTTAATTCAACTTTCCAACGTCACTGCCTGGTATGTTGAATTAATTGAAAAAAAGGCACAAAAAAAATACTGCGTAATTAATCAAAGTTGAATTCGTTTCAGCCGCCAAAACATCATCTCTTGTCAGCTCCGGCTTCGGAAAAGACAAAACATACAGTATATCATGACGTCATGACATCCCATCCATCCATCCGTAACGTTTATTTATTTAGAAACGTGAACTTCTTCGAACTTGCCGTGACGTCGAGCTCGGCGTCCGGGAGTAAAAAGATTTCAGTGTGTTTTTTAGCTTTGAGGAAGCCGCAGTCAGAACGCATTAAGTTAAACTCTCCATGTTTAGGACATGCGCAGCATCATCAGTAATAATTTCTGCCAGTCAGGCCATGGAGCGACGAGAGAAAAAGTCGCTCGAGCCGTCGTGTCCTGCGGGAGGCGCCGACGCGGCTTCGGTGTTCACACCTCCGCGATCTTAAAGCGCCGTGACTGACAGAGAGCGCTTGTGCGGCTCCGGTACCGTAACACACTGACACGACATGTTGTGTCTAAGAGTGTGTGTGTGTGTGTGTGTGTGTGTGTGTGTGTGTGTGTGTGTGTGTGTGTGTGTGGGATGGAAAAAAACACACGATGTGCGCCCAGAGTGTGCCAGTTCTCCAGTTTGGTGGTCTCCTTCTGAAGGCTGTTAATTAGTGCAGAATGCAGAGTACAGTCGCACTGCCAGCTCTGATGAAAGAGACGATGAGGTCGGAGGAGGAGGAGGCGGAGAGGGAGACGAATGTGGATAGAGAGAGATGGAGAGAGAGAGACGGAGAGATGTAGAGAAAGCTACAGAGATGAACGTTTGCCAGGAGCGGAGAAGCCGAGATGGTTGTGAGAGAGGTTCCAAATGCCCTTGTGGAGACTCGTCTCGATGGCTCTCTTTCCAAAATCAGGATTTTTGCATTCGCACCATGACTCGTGATGTGAGGCTGAAATCGGAATCACACACACAGCTCTGTGTTTGTTTTTTTTCTTTTTCTTTCAAGTATTTGAAAGTCTGTAATACTCTACTTACCAAATCTATCGTCTAAACACGCTAAACCTTTTTAGGACACTAGGCACGATTGATTTGTACTGTACCGTCACCGGGAACGATTGCTCCCCCTCCCCCCACTGGAACCGCGGGCACATTATTATTTCTCTCCGTACTCGGGTTCACTTGCGTATTTTCACTCTCCGATACAGCAGGGGGCAGTATGCACCTAGTCGGTTTGCAGATGCCATTAAGCACAAAGAGAACAATGAAGTCGGTCTTCGAGCTATGCCTGATGATATTATCAATATTTCGAGATGTGAAAGCGTTCTTAGGTTTTTGTGTCGTCCACATGACATTGTCTATACCGCTTTATCCTGTATTCAGGGTCGTGGGTGGAGGGGGGGCAATTTGGGAACCCCAGTTAGAATTGTAATCTGCATGTCTTTGGATTGTGGGAGGAAACCGGAGTACCCGGAGGAAACCCACCAAGCACGGGGGGAAAAACATGCAAACTCCATAGACACCAACACCGACCCTTGAGGTGCGAGGCGACAGTGATCATCACAGGATTTTGTTAGCTAACCACTAAAGCATAGTGCATAGTAAAGCATAGTTATTTTGAGGGGAAGAAAAAGGATATTGGAGTGAATTATCAAGTGGTACAGCAAGTGGAGATGAAATCTCATGGGTGCGTCATTTTGCGTAACTATCCGAGATTCAGGGTTAGAAAGAAATCAGCCCCAGGTTCGACTCTCGCTTCGTCAAATCGTTACTTGCAGACTGTAGGTTGTTCTTAGTTCTACAAAAAAAATAATCCAATAATTTAAACGGCGAATAATCTGACGCGGGTGCCTTTCTGCCAGACAGACCAGGCTTAGAGCTTCTGAATGCCAGCGGCCACATGGAGTCATGTGAAATGTGTGACGGGACTGTACTGTACAATAGGCAGCACACAGGACGCCCCCCCCCCCCAACCCCCACTCACAAACTTTTTTTCTCGAGCACCCACCCACACACATACATGCACACACATACACTCTTACACATTCACACACTTTTGCTATGCACGACGGCATTCAGGATTTGTCAGGATGTCTGAGAAACATCAAAGGTGTCTCTCATGTGTAGGCTGTGTGTGTGTGTGTGTGTGTGTTCATTTCATTGCAGTTCCTCATGACTGCGATGGACATCTAAACTTTTCATCTCTGTAAAAAAAAAAAGAGACAACGTTTCTCGCGCTCGAGTCTCGCTCGTGTCCAACTCCACAGCCCTGCAGGAGCCGTCTCAGAGCGACTCTCCTGTTTCTGTGTTTGGAAAAATGGCGGGTCTCGTGGCTTCGCTTTCACTCCCTCTAATCCGCGAGATATAAATGACTGCTGGCAGCCAGACAAAGAAGTCTGCTTATATTTAAAGACCATATAAGCTTTTATCGAAAGGACGCCTTCTCTCTCTCACACACACACACACACACACACACACACACACACACACACACTCCACCAGGGCTTAAAGTCATAACAGTGGGGAATTAAGGACGTTCACGGGAGCAGAAGAAAAAATATTCTTTCATTTATGTAACAGCACTTCTGCCATCCTGTGGACCTCCACGCTATTATTGAGGGCAAGGTGACGGAAAAATGGACGTTATGTCACGCACAGAGTGCAATGTAAAGAACAAGAACCTCCCCTCTGGATCTTCTACCATTGTCTCGGTCCATTGGTAGTTTGGGCCTCTTTTCGTCAAGATGATTTACAGACACCTGCGTTCACCATGATTATTCACGTTAAACTAAACTTGCCTTGATATTAGGGCTGTTACTTATCATTCATTAATATATTAATGTTTATATGTAGTATTTTAATCATTAATTAATGAATTGCTATTTGGAATTTAACTGATTTAAAAATGTAATACCTGATGATGTTTGTTTTGCATAATATTTCTCCGCAGCTCATGTAGCTATTCGCTTGTACGCCACAAGAGGGCACACTTGCAGTTGTGCGTAATTTTCTACATTTAACATGAGATCTTCTATTTGTCAAAGTCTGATAACCTGAACAACTTTAGTAAATTTAGTACGTTTGTATATAGATTTATGAGATATATCATGAGACGCTTATAACACACAGCGTACATTATAAACTAATTAGCTACCTTTTTTTTCTTTAACTTAACGCTTCATTTGACTTTCAGGAACTGCAACTGCAACATGTTAAGTATATTTTCCTTGTCAGAAGAGCAAACTGTGTAGCAACTGATTTAACCGGTTACGAGATTATCCGATTCAGTTAAATGATTCATCAGGTCGGTTTTCGATTCAGAATCGATTCACACTTTGTAAACTGTTTAGGTTGACTTACAAATGAAGCCCAAATATAAACTTTAAAACTGATGAAAATGTTGCTTTTTGCAGAAAATATAACTTCTGCAAATACTCATGGTCTGCGAGATTGTCGCTTCTTCTTCTTTTGATTTTTATGTGTGGTTGGTGTGATACCGCCACCTACTGGGCTGGAGTGTGAAGCAGGAGACAGACGGGAAGAAAAAGTACACTTGTACGGTACGAGACGAGACATTTCAACAGTCAACAACACAAGTTGCGCAGCATTTGAACACTTAGTAGATACTTTTAGCAGTTTTTCAAACCAATTTAAAATCTATATGAAATAAAGCTGCTTGAGACGAATCGGACAATAAATTTTAGCGCTGTTGAATGGGTTTGAAAATCACAGCTCTAAAGAATTACAGCCTCTAGCTGAAAGTAGCATTAACGGTCAGTTATGAGTACCCAATGATGCTAAAATTGTGATCTCAACTCTAATATGTTTCATTGTGGATCTCAGTTTTTATCAGAATTTATACTTTATAAATGTTTCATTTGCGTTATAGTTGCGTCAAATGTTGGCTTCTGTTACTTGCGGTTTGTTTTCACGGCTTGTGGAAGATGTTTCTTCAAATGTAAGGGGAGTGAATTTATAACACACACACACACACACACACACACACACACACACACAGAACCTTAAATATTAACACAACAATCGGGCAACAATCGAGTTTCCCGAAGCTTCCCATGACTTCCCGTGCTCCGGCATGAATAATGCCGCTCAGTATCGCTGTCGATTCGGCCCGAGCTTCCGCTACATATTTATCTAGGCCGCTATGAGAAACAAAGAAAAAGTCATATCCGCAATCCAGAAGATCCACAGGCATATCATTTACAGTAAAAACTCTGTATAAGTTTGTTTTCTTCCTCGCACTCACGTGACTGAAAACGCACGTCCCTGGAACCCTCGCCACTCTTCAAACCGTACCATTGTTCCACTTCATGAAAAATGGATATATATAAAAATGAAACAAAACAAAAATAGGAATCATTCTCCAAGAAAAATCTACTTTTTGTTTTCTCTTTCTCCGCATTAATTTGTCTGGGTTTTTCTTCACCGCAGCAGGTGCCAAGCGGGTCAGGAAAAGAAAAGGGAAAGAAAGAAAGAAAGAGTAAGTCTTGAATGATAAAAACGGTTTGGTTTGTAATTAAAGTAGCTTGTGTGAAGTTATACTATCCTCGTTTTCATAAGACCATTACAGTAGTGAGGGATAAAACGCAATGGGACGGACAGTTATAGGAAAATTAATAAATAATGATGTAGTGGTGTGAACAAGACATTTTCAAACAGCTTATCGTGAAGTGTTTTATTCTTTTATACAACATTTTGTTTATGAATTTATAGTTACTTTTAGACCATCTGCAAAAACAACAACAAAAAAAAGTTACTTAATTTGTTCTATAATGTACAGTGCCATTATCTTTGGAAATCCTGGCTGCTATAGCATGTTATGAATTTACATAAATTATTATATATAAAAAATTGTTGGTAGGCACTGTGACGCAGTGCTTAGCACTGTTGCCCTCGCACCTCCAGGTTCCAGGTTCGATTCCCACCTCGGGGTCTGTGTGCATGTTCTCCCCGTGCTCGGTCCTCGGCTCCTGGTAGATTTGGTTAATTGGCGTTCCCAGATTGCCTGCGGTGTGTGAATGAGTGTGTATATATGTGTGTGTGTGTGTGTGTGTGTATGTGTGTGTGTGCCCTGTGATGGTTTAGAACCCCATCTAGGGTGTACCCTGCCTTAGTGCTGTTTATCTTTTTTAATTAATTCATTTTTTTAAATAAAAAATTCTACGTTTTATTTTTTTATTGGAAGTTCAAAAGAAAATAAAAACTTTTGCAAAAACTTGCGTTTATTAAAAACTGTGCATGTTTAACACAGTACATATTGAATAGCAAAGGCGGTACAGTGGCGTAGTGGTTAGCACTGTGGTCTCGCACCTCCAGGGTCGAGTGTTTGCATGTTCTCTCCCCGTGCTTGGTGGGTTTCCTCCGGGTTCTCCGGTTTCCTCCCACAGTCCAAAGATGTGCAGATTAGATCCTAAGTCCCGAATGCGAAGTCCCCTGCGATGGACTGGCACCATTCTCAGGTACTTTCCGAGCTCCATACGAGGTCGCACTGACACCGGAGACTCCTTCCGTAAATGTAAAAAAAAGAAGAAAAAAAGCATCTCTTCTCTCTTAACAGAAAGCTTCAAATAATTACACACTATTTATAAAATCGCCCAACATCATGCAAGTCGTTACCATGGATACAGCAGCGACTTATCGTTATCGACACCATCTGAGCGATCATGTTTAAGAAATTCAACAGCGCTGTTGATCTTCTCTCGCGCTCAGCTATACTCAAACTATCGAGTTTGCTTCCAATGTCGTCCGTTGCCAAGGCAACCGCAGCTATTACTGGGTTTTTTATTGACGGGCCGCTTACAGAGCTGATGTCATGGCGGCTCGTCCCCTCTAAGAAATGCTCTGTATGAACATTTTGTGTGTGTGTGTGTGTGTTCTATGTTCTATGGAACGTAAAGAGCCTGTAATTTCTAACAGATGCTGAGAAGTCTGGAAGGGATTGTAATGTTGTTCCTCGTCTCCCAGCAGGGAGCATTTGAAGAAACGTAACGCTGTGTTTTGTGTCGTAGCCGTCTGCGGGGTAAAGGTGTATGATTCTTGGATGCAGCCTGAGACTGCCGTGTTTGGGTGAGCTCACTCCAATAGAGCGCCATTGTTCCTGTGTTCTTTATTGCTCGAGCGAAGAAGTATAACGAGATGTAACCGCGCGTTATAGAAGGATAATTTACGAAGCCGTTCGTTAAACGCTAAGAGTGATCTTCCGAGATGAGAAACGATGTTTATCTTGGGTATCTGATGTTAAATGCCTGAAAAGCCCCTTTTTATTCATCAGATAGACTCTGGCTCGATGCCCGGACGCTGCTTCGTCAAGCATGCATATTACTCAGCAAACACTTAAGTGGTGGTGACAGGAAAGCCCGGCCTTCTCGCCTCCGCGTGTATCTACGAGGAAGCGCTTTCTGACTCCTTACCTACGCGCGGAAGCTCCTGCTAATCCGCGAGGTTCGGACCTCCTTTTCTTTTCCTTTTTTTTTTTTTCTTTGCCATTCCTTCCTTTGTATCTGGAACTAACAGGCCTCTAAAGATTTAGTGTGAGACTAATGAAATGTGACAGGACTGTTAGCCCGATGGCTCCGATTAGTGACCGCTGAGATTACGAGACGTATAAATGTCCTTTCCGTTGCTCTCCTTTGCTTGGACACCAAATTGCACAAGATTGCTCCCTTTGAATAGAGCTGGGTGTAATAGAATCTGAGGAAATGAATCATTTCACCTCATTTCATGCTAGAAATATTGGCCAGAGAAACCGAGTTATTACCGTATTTGAATCGATATGAAGGACCCCATCTGGGGCGAGCTGAAGAGAAATGCCACACAAGGCGTCGGCGCTTATGATGGAGAGATCCTGCACGTCACGGTCTCGCTGATATCAAAATGAAAAGACTGTAAAGATCTGTGCTGAAATACTAACGAATCCGTTTGTTCTGTACCTTAATATAATCACTCTCTCAGGACAGGGTGCCAATCCATCGCAGGGCACACATACACATTACGGGCAATTTGGGAACGCCAATGAGCCTAATCTGGAGGTCTTTGGACTGTGGTTGGAAACTGGAGGAAACCCACCAAGCACAGGGAGAACATGCAAAGTCCATGCACACAGAGACGGGAATCGAACCCGGACCCTGGAGGTGTAAGGCGACAGTGCTAACCACTACATCACCGTGCCGCCACCTTAAGATACAACTTATAATATTAATAATAATCCATCCATATGTAGAAGTCGAATATTTAACTAATATAATTTAACTAGTGAGACAAAATGTATCCCCACTCCGTCTGTTATTATTTTATTTGACTTTTAGAAAAGACAAATGCATCAATTTTTCAACACACTTTACAATCCACTTTGTCCAAGAAGCTTT
Organism: Clarias pachynema; assembly: GCA_030014365.1. Classification (NCBI taxonomy): domain Eukaryota; kingdom Metazoa; phylum Chordata; class Actinopteri; order Siluriformes; family Clariidae; genus Clarias; species Clarias pachynema. The sequence goes on along the minus strand of JAQMYL010000002.1, from coordinate 28,715,152 downwards.
CGTATTCCAGCATTGAAAATGTTTCAGGCTGAGTTTCGGGCCACGAATGCACCGCTGTCTTCATTTCTTTATCAGAAGTAAATCTCCGTCCTGCTTTCAGCGAGATCGGGACTATAGGGAGGATGTGATGTGATGTCAACAGTCGTGGACGTGGACGGGCGTCTGGCTCCTTTCTTGATGTCCATCACGTGTGCGACCTTCCTTAAACGTCTTCATCCATTCGTTCATACACACTTCTTTGCTATAAAAAAAAAAAAAACCTTTCTCCATATAAAGTCTTCGATAAATAACAAAAAACTAATCATGTAATCGATTTCTTGTAATCTTCTTTCGTGCAAATCACAATCCATTTTTGCTCTCACCGCAGTTACAAACGAACTGATGTAACATGTTCACACCTGCACACGGTAACACACCTGCAAACCTGAAAACACGACAGTAAAAGGGCGGGAACAAAACAGCCGATGAAAGAATGCAGCACAAATAAAACAAAAATACAATAGCAATACCAGAGGTGGGTAGTAACCAGTTACATTTACATTGCTTGACTAAAAATACTTCTGTGAGTAGTTTTACTGCACCATCCTTTTTACTTTTACTTGAGTAGATTTGTGAAGAAGAAACGCTACTCTCACTCCGCTACATTCGGCTCCACTCGACTCGACTCGTTACTTTTCTAACCGTTTATTCTACACATGCAGCCGGTGGATTTATCACACGACTGTTCCACCAATCAGATGCAGCAACAATAGTCACATGACTCCGTTTGACCAATCAGGTCTTCAGCCGGTGTTCTATAAATTCATCCTACCTGTGAATCCGTCCTACAATCGCTCACTTCCGCATACATAAACAAAAGTTTCAGGATCTTTCTCTAATTTTGCTGAACTCGCATAAATCCATGCTGCTACTAGTGGGATCTTGCGGTTAGTGTACAATCTTGTGGTGACTATAGAATGCTTTTTCATGTTTGTGTGATTATATGTTAACTTTAATTGTACATATAATGTTCCTTTAACAGTCAATGAATATATAAGTATATTTCAGTACAGAATGAATCGCCAACACACGTGTGATGCATCCCTGGCATCATATACAAACAGATGTATACTGTGTGTGTGTACATATACAGTATTTATATTAGGGCCGGGACTCGATTAAAAAAAAAAATCTAATTAATTAGAGGCTTTGTAATTAATTAATCAAAATTATTCGCATTTTAATTGCATATAAATATTTGTAATAATATTTACAGAGGGAGAGATATTGATACTAACGTCCACGCTAGC
>JAQMYL010000002.1:28676112-28705919 GCA_030014365.1 Clarias pachynema | reverse complement strand
CAAACAATCTACAATAAATACCTGATTCTGAACGAGCTAGTCATGAAGTTGAACGCGTTCTAGCGCACTTTTATTAACACCAATATAAATACGACACTGCATATATGAGCATTTATTTTCTGACATAGTAGAGCTTCCCTTGTAGTCTTAGAGCAGCCGCCACTGCTGCAAAATTACCTGATAATTAGCCAGTAGCTAATGCGGCTGCACATGAGTGATTGTGAGTAGTGACATACTGACGCCCTGCCTCATACATTTTGAACTTAAAAATGAAAATTTTGTCTCAACATACTAAGCATTTTATGAAGCAATTTATATTATATGAAGCAACCGAGCTGAACCGAACACCGTCCAGGAGCAGTTTTTTTTTGTGGGTTTTTATTGTATTTTGTGCAGGACATAGTAAAGACACAGCACCATGGCTCCCAACAATGTTAGCAAAGACGGTAGCAAGAAGACAAGGGAGCCGCTTTCATTTTCGTTTTCGAGGAATCATAAATTAAGTGAGGTTCAGCATCTACTTCTTTCTAATTTAACTTTCTTTTATGAAAATCATGATTTTATATGCAAAAATATGATTATAGTGTTGGAAATTGGCAATATTGGTAATATTTTTGGGAGGCTGGAACCGATCAGGCGGATGTTGTCATTATTCTGAACTTTTCCTTTGTCCTGGGTTGTGAGTCTCCACCAATGAGAAGCGCGTTCTCTGCTCTCTGTGGTTCAGTAGACGACATGACAGACAGGCTGAGGTAGAGGAGGGGTTTACTTTTGTCCATTGACTGTATGCGTCTAACTCTGTATCTGTTCACTGTGTCTTAGTAGTCTAACCTGTAATATTTCTCTCCCATAGATTTCACCTCGATCCTCAAAAGTACGGGTCTCCTAGCGTACTGTATCGGTTCAATACGGAACAGGGCTTTCAGTTTCCAATTACGGGACGAGTCCGTATTTTACAGGATGGTTGTCGACCCTACGTTACATCGTGCTGATCAATCTTTGCTGTATTTAACTATATTTACAACCGAATTTTGTATGCAGTTCAGGTTCATGTTTTTTTATACAACAGCATTGTTTAATTCTCTATTTAGATTTGTCAGAAGGATGATTAATTTCCTAATTAATAACGGCAGCTTTGGAAATCTTTCATGCTGTAAATTGAATCACTTCGTACACTTGTTTTAATACGTAATAATTTCCATAGTAACAGTGTTTCTATAGTAACTCCTTTATATGGACTTGTATGGCAGATGCTTGGTATAATCAAGTGCTGTAGGTTTTTCTGTAAGGACAAGTTTATTTACCATGCACGAAAGGAGTCTCCGGTGTCAGAGATTCAGGAAAGAGGGGTTTATGCTTTGCGGTCCGTTGGTAAGATGAATTCGTTTTTTCTTTTTTTTAGTTTCAAAAGTGGGAGCTGGTGATGAAATGAATGTTTAGACCTGCTATGATTATGCATGTTTCCAGATGGTTCGTGACATAACTATAAATGGAAGTATGAAGTATGGTTCATTAAAGAAGAAATCTAATGCGATAAAAATTTTCATCAAATTCAATGCAAATTAAATATTGACAACTCCATAAAAAAGGTTGCCGTTGTCAAGTCATTGTACTATAGAGGCATAATATACGTCATAACGTTCTGATTGTTTTTCCATCATAGCATGCCATGGAGTTCTTACATCATTGTAAGAACAACAACAACAAAAAAAAAAGCTTCACGCTTGACATTTTAATTTACACGGCGATACTAAACGGTTGTTGATACGGCGAAATCGAGGCAGCAATGCGAGAACGAACATGGACGTCCCAGTTTCCTGTGCAGAATTCCACACTGACAGAATGCTTCATTTCATCCATTCCTCTGCTCCACCGAGGGCTCAGCTGGTTGCGCTTGTTTTTGCGAGTTCTGTGAACATCTCCCCGCGTTCAGAGAGAGGCGTCCCAGTCGGACAGCCCGCTGAAACCTCCGTCGAACAGGACCTGTCGTCCAGAAGTCATAAAGCATCTTTTGGACATGAATAAGTCCATGCAAGTCTGCGTGTCCCACCTTCAGGGATTTCCTTACGGAAAAATCTGAGTTGAAGTCCATGCATAACTTAGCTGTATTTTCCCATGCTGCCACGTTTTGACTCGCTGAACTCGAAATAAATAAGTCTTTTTTTTGCTGGCCTTGTGTTTCCGCCCCCGCTTCCCAGTTCCAGTTTTCTTTCAATTGGCCTACTATTTTGGAAAAGGCCTGTATTTTATTATTATTTTTTTGGTTGGTTTATCAGCTAGGTTTATCGGGGTTATATTCTGTGCCAACTCCTGCAGCAATCTCTTTCATTCCTCGCATAGAGTAAAACCACTATACGACACTTATCAGCTCAGATCAGTTCATTATTGTACACGCAATAACATTTCGTGCGAAAAAAAAACCTGATTGGGTGCCAAGCACCCCGAACATCTGCCCCAACCGGTACAAAGCATGTATATGGGCGTAAGTGTGTGTGTGTGTGTTTGTTTCTATGTGGCAAGATGCAAAAGGATTCTGTTGAATTCTCATGAAAGCGTCTGTTATGCCACATTACACGTGAGAGCTCATTTCCATTGACAGTAAATACAGCAAGCACGCGCGTCTCTCAATGCCGAAGACCTTCGGTCAATTATATACAGTGTCGTTCCTTCGAAATTCCTCCGAGGAAGACGTCGTGAATGGGCACTCAGTGCCCGAGCGCACAAGGCGCACTCTCAGTAACCCGCCTGCCAACCGAGCGTGCAGTGAGAAATGTCTTCTGGCTGGAAAATAAAACGTAAAAGTTCAACAGTCGTAAAAGAAAGCGCGTGAGCTCAGTGAAAGGTCAGAGAGGAACGTGCAAGAGAAAGTATCTTCCTCTACTGAGCAAAGGTTGCAGAGAAGAGACAGAGAGACAGAGAGAGAATAAAAAACCCTGTAGTACCCCGAAATTCCTACAGATGGGGTGCTGCATTCGCTGTTCGGTGCGGGACGACTGAACCTCGTTATGAGTGGAGTCACTCTGTGGTCCTGTAGGTCTGGAATTCAGCACATGTTGGTAATTTCCCTGCTTTCACACATCTGATTAAACTCATCAGTTAATGAGCATGCTCAGTTGGTGTGTTTGTAACAGGGAAATCACCAGACTGCTGTGTCGACATGAAGGACAACAGCTGATTGATCAACTGATTTCAAAGCGCTTTTTTTCCCCCCTTAACCTTACCACCTTGTAAATATTTAGGGTAGTTAGGTTAAAGTCAGAAGAAAAATTTGACATTAAAACACAACAAAAAACATTCTGGACTTTATCGAATCCTTTTCCGTTTTTTAAAATTTTTTTTATCCCTAATTGGATCAGAATTTCCTTTCCGTCGTATGAGACACACTAAGCAAAGGTGTCCCGCACGTGTTCAACCTGCTGCATCACAACGCATTCGAGTCGCGCACTAGCAGGCGAGCCCAATCTGACCTCTTTTGAATGTTTTATCTCAATAATGATTAATGTACATTTTTAAGACATTAATGAACACTCCTAAGGTGGGAATCAAAAGTTCGATTCCCACCTTGGCGTCTGTGTGCATAAAGTTTGCATGCCCCAAGCTTGGTGGGTTTCCTCCGGGTCCTCCGGTTTCCTCCCACAGTCCAAAGACATACAGATTAGGCTAACTGCCGTTCCCAAATTGCCAGTCTTGTGTGTGTGTGTGAGTGAGTGTGTGTATGTGTGCCTTGCAATGGATTGGCACCTCGTCCAGGGTGTACTCCCCCGCCCACCCACACCCACCCCCGCCCACATGGCAAATCGGTATAGACGATGAGTGTGAGCGAGTGAGTGTTATTAAACTATTAAAGCTGGGATTGTTTATTAAGGCTCTCCTTCATGTCGCAGACTGGACAGGGCGAAGTCATGTGACTACACACAAACAAACAAAAAGTATGCTTTTGAATACACATAGTGGGGAGAGTATTTACAGAATTCCTAAAAATAAGTATTAACAGATACCTGTGGTGCCTCCAGGATTGAGGGTTCGATTCCCGCCTCGGGTTCTGTCTGCGTGGAGTTTGCATGTTCCACCCCATGCTTGGTGGGGGTTCCTCCTGGTTCTCCACAGATTAGACTAATTGGCATGTCCAGATTGCCTGTAGTGTCTGAGTGTGTGCGCTCGTGCCCTGTGATGGATCGGCACTCCGTCCAGGGTGTTTATTTTTGCTCCAGTAACAATAACAAAACAATTTTTTCATGGTTGCTACAATGTAATTTCAGTTACAAAAACTCTTGCAAAGAGAAAAAAAGTGATTGGCACCGTCGACAATGTCGTCGATTGCTAATGGTTGAAGAAGCTACGAGGTTCATAGCATTGCAGCCTGTCGACTAGCTAGATCACATCGATTTGTACATTCCCTGATTAAGGTGCTTTTGTTGTTTTTGGCATTTTGGGTGACGTTGCTACTGTAACTGTAGTGTAGGAACCCTTGCTTATGTGGGAAGCAGAGTTTTATTGTTTCACACAGTGAAACATCTCAATGCATTTTATATAGAGATATAAACACTCCTGGAACGCTGCTTATCCAATTAAATTAGTGAACCTGTACTAGCCGTCGTGTCAGTAGTGAATGGAACACTTCTTGGAATCAGTGACATTGTGGGGTGGTGAAGAGTTACAGCTAACACCCAGGAGTTGATTCTTTTCTTACATATACAGTATAACAAGATGATAAATCTGATCTAATGTCACATCATATCAGGTCGGGTTTTTGGGTGATTTGAGAGATTCCTGGTTCAATGAGCTCCATGTTGGTCCCAGATCATGTCCGGTTCCTGAGATATGCTCATCCGAAAACTCTTTCGAAGTCCTCTTTTAATAATATTTAAATGAGGATTCCTTTAGAAAGAGGGAACCTTCAGCCTCGTTTTGATGCCAGGATTTCAGTTTTGCAGCAAATCAATTTCATGTTTTTCAATTACAACTAGGTTGAATTGTTAACCAGTTTGAATAGTGTAGAGATGGTGTAAAAGAGTTTGAAAAGTGCTATAAAACAATGTTTAGGAATAAAACTTTCTCAATTCTGTTGAAGAAAAGATATTTATGAACCAATTTTTTTTTATTTTGCCGGAATAGAAATGTTGATATATTCCACCTCCTGCACTGTATTGGTCACAGCACAAAACCAACCTGCGTGACTTTACACCTGGCTCGATATGACGTGTCGCATTCCTCTTATAAATCATCGGTTTACTATTTCTGTTGTTATCTGCTTACGGTAATGTTTATGATGTTGATGACTTTCTAAAGATGTTCTCTCAAAGCAAACAAACACCGCTTGTCCTGAAGACTTTAAAGGCACTGACACTAGAGACTCCTTCCATATAAAACATGTCTTTGTTGCTTATTTCAGATTTTGTATCAGTTTATTAATTTTATTATCACTAGTTCATAATAATAATAATAATAATGGGATAATAAGTAATAATAATAAACTTGTGTATTTACTTACTAATATAATAACTTGTTTGAGCGTCCACCATACAGATGTTTGTGAATGAGCTGTTACTACAGAAATGTATTTAAATCACAGAACCTATAGAGAATTCAGCATCATTGTGCTATAAACCTTATAGTGACCAGCTGAAGTCACTACATTCGGGCACTAAATTTACAGTCTTGGTTCTTTAAAGAAAGAAACCGCGCTGCAAAAAACAAATAAAAAAATGAAAAAAATTTTTTTTTAAACAGCAGAACCGTCATTCACATGGATCGCATGTTAGAAATGTTTTATCGACACTCGTGTAAAATGTGACTGGACTGTTCTTCGGAGAGCAAAAATGACAAAATGACTAGGACGGTGGTTCTCCAGGAGCAGGACAGAGAGGCGGTGTACTAAATGACTAATGTTTAAGCACACTGTCCAAAAGCATGGTAAAAATGAATGCTTGTGTTAACAGGTCCAGAACGATGGTATATAATGCATTGGATGGAAAAGTATTTATGTATCAATTATTTTTTGTGTTACTTGTTAATATTAATGATAGTAATAATAACATATATATATATATATATATATATATATATATACAGAGAGACAGAGAGAGAGAGAGAGAGTATTTATGAACTATATGTACAAATAATAAAAATTATTACAATTCAAATAAAATAACATTTGAGAACCGCATGCGACAGATCAATAATTATATAATTAGCATGAATAAAAAAATCCAATTAATTCAATGTTTGTGTGCTTTAATTTAATTTCATAATAATAATAATAATAATAATACAAAACTAACTATAATGATTAATTAAATAGAAGTTGTTAATATTATTATTTATTACTACTACTTAAATATTAATTTTTTTATAGTAATACTTCAAAACCAACAATAATGATTATTATGAATTTCTGTTTAATTAATAATTACTATTACTTATATAATACTATTATACTAATTCCAAATAATAATAATAATAATATTAAACTAACAATAACAATTGATTAAATAGAAATTATTTTTCATTATTCCTACTACTTAATTATTATAATAGTAGTTAAAAAAATATAATAATAATAATAATAATAATAATAATAATGATTAATAATATTAAGGATTTCTATTTAATTAATCATTACTATTACTTGTATATTATTATAATTATAATAGTAATTCCATAAAATACTACTACTACTACTACTAATAATAATAATAATAATAATAACGTCAACATGGTGTATGTCTAATGCTCAACGTCTCCATTAAAGAAAAAAAACGAGAGAAGGAGAAAAGATTAATAGAAAGAGGAAAAATAACCTTTTGTGAGTTGAGAAGTGAGTTGTTATAAATTTAGAGATAATTCAGTGTAGATTTGACAACCTGAATTTCCCATGTGTGTAAGAAAGCTAGTAAAGTAACGTAAACAGTTACTCAGTGTTCAGGAAGCTGGGGAAGCACATCGCCGTGACTCAGACGAGTTCATCTGAAGCCATAACTGATCGTAATAGATGCAGTTATGTTAATCTCGTGAGGCGACTCGATGCTGGGCCGGTTTTCATCTCCCATATGGCGCAGCCCCCACCCCATAGTCTCATTTCTGAACTTCTCGATTGTACAATCGATAAACCCCGCTGTCATTACTGACTCGGTGAGACAGTGAGCTGGGTTTAGCTGCGCGCTTCGTATGAGAGGGCGAGGCCACTCGGGCTTTGTGTCCACGGCCGCCTGTCGGTGTTGACTCGGGGGTTTGGTGGTGTGTGTCTTCGTTCTTGCTGGGGCTTGCAGGTGTAAAGCCATCTGGGCCCCGACCGTTGAGCTGATTTCCCGGACAAAGGCCTCATCGAGGCGCTCTCTCTCTCTCTCTCTCTCTCTCTCTCTCTCTCTCTCTCTCTCATGTGGTTCACTTCTCCTTATACAGTATAGGCATTTATTTTCTACATCTATCAGTGTCTATATACATCTCTTTCTCATTGTTGTTTTTATACACTGCTATCCTTTTAATCACGATGATGAACATCTATACTCCTTGTATTATATATTATACATTATATCTTAGAGCTTCCATTCCTTTTAATCCAGCCCTAATGAACTGTTTCTCAAAAGCAACCAAGAGTACAAGTGTCGGAGAAATACTGTAATATAAATTATGAATAAAAATCTCTTAGGTCACTTAAACAATGGTTGATCTTGAAATCGGATCATTTAAAATCGCTCTTTTAGAATGAAAGTCTGAATCTCTTGCTTTTTTTCCAATGCATCCATTTTAGCTTTAAATAACAGTAAAAATGAAATAAAACTTTTTAAAACTTTAAAAACCTTTTCGTTCTTTGCATTGCACTAGTATCTTGTTGAGTTCTTACGTTACCCTTGTGTCTGCTGACTATGTAAGATATACACACCGGTCTTTGTATTACTGTACGTTTCTATTGCTGCTGGATGTCTGGAGTTTTCTTCGTGTCCATACAGTATCTATCTGTCCGTCTGTCCCTCCAATTCCCTGGTCGTTACTGATTTTTTATTTCTTTCTACACTGTAAAACAATACTGAAGGCGTTTATCCAAAATACACAATAATCTCCTTTGAACAGTTGATATTGAGATGTATATCTGCTACTTCTGCTCTGTAAATCTTCATAACGGCTCTAATCTGAGGTGCTGGTTGTTAATTGGTGATTTCTGAGGTGCTGGTGACTCTAAATGAACTTCTCCTCTGCAGCAGAGGTACGTTTTGGTCTTGGGAAGATCTTCATGAGAGACAGTTTCATCATGGAGCTTGATGATGGGTTTTGCAATACACTTGACACAACACTGTTCTTGTAGGAACCAGTTGCAGAACAGCCGACCTTCATGTCTTAAAATAACACCTGACACCTTCTAGAATGTAGAACAAACTTGAGTCCAGACTTTTGAATGATGGAGATTTCCATCATTCCATATTTATATGATATCACTCATTCGAATGTCCAAAGTGTGCTAATGACGTTAGCATGGTAGCTAGCTCCTGAGCTGCTAATTCTATGCTAATATGATTATTTAGAAGCAAAAGGCAGGAAAGAAACGATGTAACACATTCGATTCATGTTTGTGACGGGTCTGTACACTTGACTACACGAGGTTTTCTTTTTTATAGTGTTGGGGAAAAAAAACAATAAAGTTAAGAGTTAGAAGATACGGGAGGTTTGGTGAGCACTGGCTTCAAGATCCTCAAATATGAATCTAATGTAAGTCTTACTTTCTATTATTGCCCAACAGTGTGAGTTGTACATAGACACAGATACACACACACACAGACACACACACACAGCGCGCTTCCTATCATTAACCACACGTTTCATTAGAATGCCCGTCCAAACACTGCACGCTAAAGAACACAAGTGTTTGACATCACATTGTAAAAACTGACACTCGCGTTCACGTGTCTTCTGTACAAATGAACCTCCTCTTGATCATCGAATCTCTTTTGTTTTTTGTGTTTCTACTGAAATGCTGAAAGGCTTCATTGACCTTTACATGTGAGGGGAAATCGGGAAGGCGGAGCTAAAGCTTAAGCATGAACGCCGGCACGTGTCCCTAATGAACAGCCCATTTGTATCAGCGTGCTCTTCAACGTACACAGCCCCTGCACCTAAAAGATAAATATGCGTGCCTGCAACACGAAGCTGCGTAACTGAGGTTAAAACCAGAAGCACGTCCTGTTCTCAGTATTCGAGTTATTCTTTCTTAGGGAGACTTCTAAGAATGTGTAGCAATCATGCTATGATTTTTATCTTGTGAGCCTTCAGCTTCCGTTTCTTTCTCGCACCCATATTTATACGGTCGAATCAACAATAGACTACAGCTGACAGGCCATGAGCAACGTCATCAACTTGAGAAAGAGAGAGAGAGAGAGAGAGAACTCACATGACCTATGTGGGTTGGAAAAAATTAACATGCATGCACACGTGTCCTCACATGGCCTTTAACTTCGCTCGCCCTGATCTTTAAAGATAACGATTAATTAGCTAATTCAATCCTTCATTCAAAACCTGGTTTGTCAACTAATAATGGATTTTATTAAGCTGTGTCAGTTGTCCAAAACCGAGGTTTAGTGTTTATAGTTTTATTTATTTTATTTTATTTCAAATTATTTTTCAATCTTTAAAAATAAACATTTCCATGAAAATACTCAAGCAGAGATGTTCTTGAATTAATAATGAATAGAATTCAACCTCTTAAAAAGGAATCAACTGATGATTTTTGTTTTGCATGATATTTCTCCGTATACAGTCACCACAAGAGGGCGCATGTGCAGTTCATGCAATGTGTGCAGCATTGGACACTGGACAAGATATTTTTTGCATTTATTGCTGTTTGTTTTTATATTGTTTGTTTCCTCTATTTGCACTTTATTCATTTGTTTCACATAATTAATCATGCCATTGTTTCGATAGAACTGTTTAAATATAACTAAGGTTCGGTGCGTTTACATGAACACTAATATTCCGCTAATAAATGAAATAATTGTGAATAGGAATAAAACCGCTTCATGTAAACACCTCGTCTGATCCGATTCGGCCCGATCGGAATGAATGAATTTTTAATCAGAATGAGATGTGGGTTAAACCTTCGATAATCTGTTTATAAATATTATAAGGTATAAATATTATCCATGTTGGAATAAATATATTCTTTCTGCCCCACGTGAGTTTTTGGAAGGGAAATCTGGCTGCCATTTCTGATACATCCTTGTACAATTGCATTATTAAAATAAAAATCATCCCTAATATTAATAAGCACTAGTTTTCTTTTATGTTTGAGGATTTTTGAAATTAGTAATCAAATACAACAAAGAAATGTATTTAAAATCTCATTTTAATTGATGCATATTAATTTACAAATTTTGAGTAAAAGTTTTTTAATGCATCAATTCAGATCTAATTTTAATTGATACTTTTTAAAATTATTTGTACTAAAAAAAACGCTTTCAGATTTTGAATACTGTCGCACATGTATACAGAATTTTTTAAATAACATATTGTAAAGTGTTAAAGTCCTTTTTTTTTTTTTTTTTTTTTACATTAAATTGTTCTACAACCACACACAGACACTCACACACTGTAAGTGTTATTTATTTATTACTGATGCTTGGGCAGGATACTTTTTGCAATCTTTATTTAGAAAAGGTTTCTAGTAAAGCTATTTTTACTGCCATGTTTTCATTTTTAAATAAACTTACATGTGTGTAAGTATGTGTGTGTGTGTAACAGAGAGAGAGAGAGGAAGAGAGGGCGAGAGACGTTATACAGGAAATGGTGTGGAAACTGCACAATGGCTGTTATAGTTCCTGTTTGAGAAATTATTCAATTTACTGTCCTGACCTGTTTGAACATCGTGATGTCATGTGTGACTGGCAGCAGGAGGGAGTTTTGTCTCGCTGCTGCACCACTGATCAGATTCGGCTCCACTCCGCCCGGGGCGTTTCATGATTTGACTGGGTTCGAAGAATATACAAATGAGTTGCAGTATAAATGAGCAACCTGTTTCTAACCTGGTCCTGGAGGCTCCGCCCACATGGTGTGACGCTGTATCGCAGCCGCCTGTGGCGTGGTTATTGTAATTAACCTGCAATTAGCGCCACTTATCTTCCAGTGTCATAGTAACCTCACGTTCATGTGCTACGATACTTTGTGAAGTGTTTACCGTATTATTCCTGATATAACAGAATTGTATTATTTTGCCTATTTGTTTCCTCATGTTTCTGATGTTATTAGTAAAATATGAGCTATATGCCTTACAGTGGATCATGTTTTGATCTCATATTTTACTATTTTACTAATTATTTTATTAATGATTAAAAATAAATGAACAATTTTTAATAATTAATTATAGTAATTTTTACTAACTACAAATACTTAACTTTCATCCTTAATGATGTTTTGATAGATAGATAGACAGATAGACAGATTTTTAGAAATTAAATAGAAATTAGATGTCACTCCTTAAGGTGAATAAAAATAGAATTAAAAGGATAAAGTTAAATATGAAAGAGTACAAATATAATAATACATAATCAGACAATTCTATTCGTTTGAGATAATGATCAGCTATTACACTTACAGTAATAGTGCACTTGTGAAACGTGCGATCTTATACTCTTTAACCATAAATATAACAATTCTATTAAGATAACTGATGTGACAGTACCCCATACATTTTGTTTCTTGAATACTGTAGTTATTGTGTAATATGTACAGACTTTGTAATTGGGCATGAATGAAATGAAAGCTACATTTTGTATCTTTTAAAGGTGCTGTAGGTCAAATTATTTTACTAATTAATTGATTAATTAATTAATCACTCACTGTCTACACTACTTTTCCCAGGGAACGTTGGGCACATGGCAGTGAACACCCTGGATTGGGTGCCAACCTACTGCAGGGCACATACATACTTACACAACCAATCACACACCCTCAACAGGTAGTGTGAAAACACCAATCAGTCTACACCACATGGAAAAAACCCACCAAACATGGAGAGAACATGCAACAACCACCACACACACAGACTGGAGCCCACTGCCGTCATAAGTAAAAAAAAATATTAGCTCAGTTATTTTTTAAAATGAGATCTTTAAAAGTTTGTTTTTAGTTCAATCCCAGATTCCTGCCCGTTTCCAGGAGTGTCTTTGGGATCTTCCTCCACCCCCTAAAGGACTGGAAGTCAAAAAAACAAACGAGAGATGATCTCAGTCACTTAATACACTTGTGCTGAAACCACAGCTTTTAAAATGTTATACCTGATCAGCTTTTATCTTTCCTCCGGAGAATATAACCGAACAAGCAAGAAATGAAATGAACAGTTATTGCACTTTCAAAAGTCCTTTTGTTCAATTCCTCCTTTTATTAAACTCCTCAATGCCTAATTCTTGTTTCGTACTGATGTTACGTTCTTTCTCATGTGCTTGTTAAGTGACCTTGAGTGTTAAAAAAGGTGCTAAATGAAAAACTGAACCAGATAAAAACATGCAAATAAAGTACATCTGATCTGCCAGGAAAATCATTATGTAAAATAAAGGTGTAATTATTTATCGACCCTTTAAACTGTTTTTGTTGTTGCAAATACATAAAATAAGACACATGAAGTGCTTTTCGGAGCTGTAAATGTAAACGAAATGAACATAATACATGCATATTAAAGTTAAAGTTTTTCTTTCTCAAAATCTGCATGATTTGTGGCATTTGCATGAAACCCGGAAGCTTAATTGATGCACAATTATGCGAAGAGCATAAAAATCACTTGATTGCCATCTTTCAAACTGCTGTCCTATGTGGACAATCTGTGTGGACTAATTACATCTTTCAGAAATATTTGTGAAAATTTGCATGTTTCGAAGAAGCTTGCAGCTTTTTTTATTTTAATACATTTATTTGGGGTTTTATACAAATCGTTTTAACGAAATAAAGATTTTAATCATCGTTTAAACGTTCAGACGTTATTCATGTATTGTGCTACTTTGAGCTAAAAGACATCCTTGATCCTTTAAACTAAAGGAACAGCAGGTTACTGATTATGGTGTGTTTGTGTGTGTTTAAACTATATATATATTACAAAAAGCTTTTGTCTTTCTCAGTATTACATATTCTTTTTGGAGAGAAATGGCAGGTATAATTTTAAAAAATCAGCTATAATTTAAGAATATTTAAATTTCTTTTCTTGAAATTTGTTTCTAAATATAATAACTATATTTTAAAAATCATTTTATAAAATCAGATTTCCAAAGCACTTCCAAATGGTGAAACAAGTAGAAACGATGAACATAGGTAGATCTTAGTTGTTGTTTTTTTAATATACAGTATATTTAAATAAAAAATTGGTTGCAAAGCAGCTTTACAGAATCAAAAGAATTATGGAAACAAGTTTGAAAAATATGAGGAAATATGTATATAATTATCAGTTTGTACTTACTGAATTGCTTATTTTAGCTCAAAAAACTAAACTGAAATGTTTCTATCCTTTTTTATTTTTATTTCATACGAAAATGCAAATGAACGCAATCTACAAACACAGATTGTGTAATAGCAAATACTGGAAAAAATACTAAATGCTCAAAGATGCATGAGGAATTAGCATAATGACCATTATTTGTACAAGAGATGCAATAATTAAAATTAATTAAATGATTGTTTTAAAATTATTATTTCTTTAGTATTTAAATTATTTTCTACAGAATACATGATTCTATTGGTACTCATTACATTAGCACTGTTTAAAATAAAGAAAAAATGTATGAATTGCATAAATACAAAAAGTCTGGAGTTAATTAACATTATAGAATTAATTATGTTTTGCTTTTAATTTACAAGTTACTGCTTGCATATTCGGTCTATATTTATCTGTTAAAATTATTATAATCAAATTTCTGTTAAAGGTTTTATCACCATAGAGTGAGTAAAGCGTGGCGCTGTTTTAAGTGTAGTAATCAACAGACCTCAGATTCGTTCCTGATACACTTTTGAGAAATTAAATTAAGTTTTACTTGTAACAAATTTTGTATAAAATTTTAATCAAACTTTTATTGACTTTTAAACAAAAATAAGTAATAAAGATTGTTACCATGTGGAATCACAAATATGTTTTTTAACTGCTTATTTTTCATCTGGCCATGTTTTGTTCGTTAACTTAAGTTTATAACTTTCTGTGAAACTTGTAAATATAAGAATCTTGAAGTAATTTTGGTTGTTTGTTTAATAAACATTCATTTAGAAAGTATAGTTAAAATATTTTTGTCACGTATTTTTTTACTTAAAATTTTAAAGCCTTTTGCTAGAGGTTTAATATAAAATTTTTTTTTAATTCCTTGATGCAGTTGGATGGATTAGATTAGATTAGAACACATTTGATTGGATTAGATTAGTTTTGACTTTATTACTATGGTGAAAAGTACATGCACAAAGCCAGTGAACTGCAGTTAGCATCTAAACAGAAATGCACAAGTGACATATTTACAATAAATAACAAATGCAGACTTTAGCTTATGATGTAATCTATGTAAATGGAAACATTTAATCTTTTTTTACACTATTCATGGCCATTTTTTGTGTGAAATATCTAATTATCAAAATTCTATTTTAAATAATGTTTGTAAAGATGACTTTACTTTACAAAATGTAACATATAAATTACCTAACATTGTATTAATACATTTGTTATAAGTTTAAGCTAAATTTGTTCTTTTATTAATCTAATAAACAAATTAATTAATTCTGATTCTTTAAAAGTTCCAGTAAACAAATTCTTTGAAGGATGACTTTTACTTTTACTTTAACATTTTCCACTCTATATGCACATTTTGCATATAAAATAATACAATAAATTAATCTAATAAAATGCTTTTAATATTACACAAATATTCAATGAATACACATTCAAAAAGTTAGTGTTAATTAAGAATCTTGTTTAATAGTTACAATTTTTGCTAAACAAATGAGGATCTTTAAAGTTTTTAAAAAAATAAATAATAAAACATTATTTTATTAATTCTTACTTTTAAATAAGTTTTTGCGAAATCATATAATAAATTGTAGTAAACTTTTGAAAGTTAGCATCAATAAGTGATGAATACTTTGAAAAACAATTAATTATTGATTAAGCATTACAAAAAACTTTTTAAAGTTAGTTTGCTTAAACATAATTGAACAAAATATTTCTACTACAGATTTTCCTGAATTTCAGTAAGACTGTTTAAAACACCTGAACTTTAACTTTCACAACATGTAAAACAAAACTCATTTAAGAATTTAGTTGTTTTTAAGTAGAAAAGCCTATGGGTTTAAGATTTAAACTATCTGAGTAGAGGTGGGTTTTTTTTCTTCAGATGTAAAATACAATAATTACACTTTGCCCTGCCTCAGTCATCAGCTTCCTCTGTTTTGATTCAGAAAGGAAGTCATTGTAAAAGTGCTCTGTTTCTTTTCAGCTGCACATCAAACTTTCCCTCCGAGTGTGTCAACCTTGTGAGTAATTTGTGTAATTTAGTAGCTGGTGTGCAGTGGGACTTTAAATCTATGATCGCTTGTTTGAGATTAGGCTTCCATCAACATTGGAAATTCCTTTTGCTTTAAAGACCAACCCCTCTGTTCACGGGTTCAAACCGAGACTCTGAACATCACTCAGGTGTGAGATACCTGCCAAGCTGAGCCGCCTGAAGAGGCTTGTCTGGGGCTTGGATTAGCCTTGTGGATTAGAAAGGGAAGGGGGAGGGGGGTTTCCTCGTCTTTCACCACCGCCGTCAATTCGCTGCGGGCGAACATTACTCGAAGACCATAATTAGTTCGATGTTGTTTTCCCGCAGTGATCACCCGAGAGCTTTGACTGCTTTCAGATGCACAATAATTATTCTTCTGAGCGTGCATAGATTCTTCTAGACAGTAGTTCCTGCTGAAACATTAACCACAGGTTTATACAATGCACCCTTTCATTACGTCATTGTTTCCATAGAAACGACGAGAAATTTCATTCAGAAGAAATTCATGTATATCCTATACACAATAAAGTTGATTATTAATAGTTTTTTTAATGTGATGTTTCACAAAGATAATCATACAACCATTTAATGACGCTTCTGTTAGGAGATGCCTTAGTATCCTTTGTGGAAGGAGTCTCCAGTTTTAGTGTTTTTTTTTAACATTACATGGAAAATCTATAGAAAGGAGGAATGTGTTTTTTACCGTTTACCGTTTTCTTACCAACATGACTAGCTATAAAACTTTGAGAGAAATAGATGCTGGAGAGGGAACTACTCTTCATAGCTGCGACGGGGATAAGGGGAACTTGTCTCGTGGATGTTCCGTAAGGTTGACCGTCACTAATATATAAAAGCATGATGTTTGCCAAGAACCGAAAAAGCAAACTGCTGCGGTATAAGAGGAATAAATCACTTCAGGCAGTTCCGTTTTATAGGTGATCTGTCACGTCAAGTGATTTTAAGTTATGTTTATTTTCAGATCCCTACTTCAATGAGCTCCATATTGATCCCAGGTTTATTGCTGTACAATGTCCGGTTCCCGAGATATGGTCAGTGCAAGATTGTTTACAAGGGTCACCTGGGGAAATCCTATTTTCAGAATATTTAAATGAGGATTCAGTGATGTACTAATAAAGAGGGAACCCTTAGGATCATTTTGACAGCAGGATTTCCCTGATACTCCTAAAAATAACTGGGTTGTTTTTCTATGACAGCCGCAGTATTTAAGGGTTTATTGAAGTGCTTAAAACAAAGTTTAGAATTAAAACTTTCTCAATTTTGGTGATGGATTAGAAAGATATAAGGTATTTATCAATCGGTTTTAAAAATCTGATCAATTAAACCTATTGCACTCTATTGGCACAACTATCTTGTGCAACTTAACACCTGCCTTGATATGATGCGGCACAGGTATAAATAATCCACTTCACTTCATGGTAATATTGGCCGGTTTACTTTTATAGTTTCTTCCTTACTATTTCCCCATGATTCCATGAATCTTGGATTGTAAAGGGAAATGGGTTTTTCCTCCCCCATCCCCCACCCACCCCACCACCATCATCAACTGCCTACCTGGAGAGGAGAATATTAGGTCAAAGCTGAATAAATCTTTTCCGGTTGTCTGAGCACATGTCTCGGCTCCCTGAGCAAACTTTTTGTCTTGCCTTCCCATCCCTAAACTTGGTGTTTATGAGGCTCCGTTTTTTTTTAGTTGTAAGACAAAGGAGTAGAATTGGGGCGCAGGCCGTGGGTGGTCTCGGTGTGACAGTTGCCTGGTTACTTATGTATCCATCTTGTTTAGTGAGGCTTCGTACACTGGCCTTTTGAGACCCGCCTGTTCCTCCATCCTTTGCTACTCGGATTTTACAGCCATCTGCCAGTTTTTCTAGCAGAAACAGCAACTAACCTTGAAACTTCCTTTGAGTGCTGGCCCGCCACATTTGACCCATACTTTCCAGGTCGTGACCTTCACCTTATTTCCTTGCATGTGGCCATTCCGACAGCAGGGTTAAGTTTATCTGATACCCCCGCTCAGTGATGCTGCGAAGGGCCGGGTTTCGGGAAGCAGGACACTTAGCTTTGATGCTCCGGTTTCTGCAATGACCCTGCACCATCGTCACCAAGCCCGAGTCCATCTGGTCAGACCTACAGGCAGATTCCCTCCCACCACCCAGACAGTCAACAGAGGAGGAGAAAGAACCTCTTAACTTGTTAAATTTCACCAACTTGAGGGTGCTGTGGACATGTTAGAAACAGATAGTGTAATAGATGTAACCTCCTCCATTATTCTGCTCAACAAACGTTTCTTGTTTTGGTCTTTGAGTTGACCTTCCTTCGGGTGGTGGGGGGGTGGGGGGGGGATGATGTGTCAAATATGGGAGGTTCCACTGTCTGGGCTCGGCTCCTTAGGAATCTGCTGATGGTGCAAAAGGGAGTTCATCCGTTAACTAGTTTCCAGCTTTCAGCTTCCGGACTTCTGCTTGGTGTTTCTAGGAACAAGCAACACTGGACCTGCCTTGTCTGGATCAGATAGAGAAAGGAGGAGTATACTGTATGAGAGAGAAAGGGAGAGAGAGAGTGAGATACTGTGCTGTAGAGAGACAGCATTACAGTGTCAGGCTAAAGGAACATCTGGGTTTTCCCCCCTTGACAATGCTGACATGGATACGCGACAAGGAGGACAGAAGGACATCCGCTTTCTGAGAGAGAAGAAAGGTCATAGAGAAGGGAGAGAGAGAGAGAGAAAAAAGGGAGGGAGAGAGGGAGGAGGTATGCCACTTTGTATATTTACAGTGGTAGGATTTTTACCAAGAGAGATAGAATAGGTAGAATGGAATCTTGGCCAGGATAAGGTTCTAAACAAGAACCAAAGTTGGAAGTGTCACTTGTGAGAACGTGTCAAATTTCAGCTGGATAAGAAAGCGGAGATGGCTTTGAACTTGAATTTGGAGATCAGGGTTTGGGTTTCCTGCGGAAGTGTGTCCATATGTGTGTGTGTGTGTGTGTGTGTGTGTGTGTGTGTGTGTGTGTGTGTGGGGCGGGTGTGTTAGAGGTCTTCTTAGCGCTTTCCCTGGCAAGCAAATCCACCGTTAGCCTTGAGTGCTTTTCCTTGCGGGGGAAGTGTTCGGCACAGGGCAAGGATGCGGATCCGAGCATCGCCCGAGCCGCAGGTGCTTCTTATCCCTCGATAAATACACCTCCTGGATGTACTATGTGTGGATTAATTGGCAAAATCGATCTACTTTTTCATAAACAAATCATCTATAGATGTATTTGGCATTTTAGCTTACGTACAGTATTGTGTGTATATTTGAAAAACTTTGGAACACTTGGCCAAGGTGGAACGGTTGATCAGTAAAGACGAGACAATCCAGAGAGAAGGGTGACCGAAGCAGGTTTTAATGATGATACAGGGGATGCAAGTCACTAGTTTTTGTTCTATGTCTTTGCACTGTTATGCAATAAACAAGCTATCTATGTTTTAAAAATAGAACGAATAAGAGGCAAGGCACTGTTCTTTTTTCTTTTTTTTGATCAGTGTTCAAAAGAGTGACGGAACTTCTGGTTGCGATTAGAGGTGTGCTTGTTGGTGTATTTCTTTTCTAAAGTAATGGACTTTACTCTTCTGGGAAGGCTTTCTACTATATTTTGGAGTGTAGATTTGCGTTTATTCAGTTGCATTTGCATAACATTTACATTACGGCATTTGGCAGACAGCCTTACATTTTTATCTGAGCAGTTGTGGGTTAAGGGCCTTTCACAAGGGCCCAACAGCAGCAACTTGGTAGTGGTCGGGTTTGAACACGGGACCTTCCAAACTTCACATAGATTGAAATCCGAACGCAGATCCACATTCTGTACTTAACAAAAAAGTCCTAACAAAAGAGGAATATTTACAGCGTGGATTAACAGTGATCCTAAAACAATGCGGCACTGACGTCGTTCCAGCGCGCAAGTTTGCATGTTGTGTTGTCGAGATTGGACACAACATACTGATGTTGCGCAGATGTTTGTTCGCTGTCATTTTTTTGCTTCATAGCATATATATCTGAAAACACTTATCTTTATCTTTCTTGAGGGGTCATAGTGCATTAAAACGACTTTTCTATGGTCCTTAAACTTTTTATTGCTTTACTGCAGCAAGGAAAGCACACACACAACACACATACACACACACACACACACACACACACACACACACACACACACACACAGCTTGTTTCCGAGATTTTGCATCTGGTGTCGAGCAGGGCTATGACTCACCGGTTAGAAAAAAAAAAAGAGCCCCCATCACCTTACCAACACAGACTTAATGCGGCGTTCTTTCTTTGTTTTGTTTTTTTCCCTCTCTGTCGCTTGTGCCCCACCAGAATTTCTAAGAAACGCGCCTTTTTTTATATTTCCTCTACTTTATAAAGCCAAATCAAACGCTTGCTGTACATTGCAGCCTGTTTATGTGCGTGGGCAGGATGATGCTTCACCAAGGCCTCGAGCATCTGCTAGTCACCCGCAGTGCCAGACAAACCCAGCAGCATGTGTGTACCTGAACGACCTCTTTATCTCATTCATATCAAATAAAACTTTTCCCCAACTTTTTCATCTTGCAAAAGGAGCCTGCGCGCTAAGGAAACGAAGGAAATTAATAACGCCACGTGGTTTCTATGTGACAGACGTGGTGAAAACAGATCCTAGATTTGCCGTGTGCCTAGGTTGTGGACAAAATGACAGACTTGACTCTGGTCTAAGTTCTCGCGTGCTTCCTGTTCTAGGCTTCTGTGGGCGCTGAGCCACCAAAGGCCAAATTAGACTCCGAGTGTAGGGTACAGCTCAAAATGACAGCACTAGGAGGATTTGCGCAGTTCAAGATTCTTATGAACCTGCCTTCACACTCTTCTGTTCCATAGGTGTGCACACCATCCCAAATCACTTCTCTGCCATTCTTGTACGTTTGGCTGAGCTCAGCCATATTCTTTGCCATTTCATGCAAAGTTCTAGTTATGATCTGATCAGAGTGAGTAGGTACAACTTTATTGTCATTGCATAGTACCAGGTACTCAGCAGCGAAATGCAGTTTAGCATCTACCAGAAGTGCATATAGTAGTGTATATAGTGCAAATATTGCCATTGTGCAAATTATAAGGTACAGTTTTAAAAAGTAGAGTTGTGTGTTTGTGTACAGTATATATGCAGCACTTCTCTTGGAAAAATTTTTCCTAGATACCTCCACGTCTCGTCAAACTCGATCATGTCACGTTAAAAGTTCTTGTGATGTCAATCTATGCCACGTCATGACATGAAATCTTGACAGTTTTACATGACACTACCTCACCTGACACGGTATATCTTGACATATATATCGGGACGACATGAAATGGGTACAGGGCATGGCATATGAACCTGAACTGAACTTGAATGACATCATTGACAGCTTGATATTTTTACATGACATAAAATCTTAACACGGAATCTTGTCAGGAATTCTTAACATGACAAGAACTCTTACCATGTCATAAAATCCTGATGTGACAACAACATTCGACATGCTATATCCTGATGTGACAAATACTCTAGACGTGATTTAATCATGGACATGACATTCCTTGACATGACATGAAATCTTGACATTTCACATCGTTTCATGACATACCATATATTGACTCTTGACATGATACATTTTGATTTGCTATATTTTGACATAGCATACTGTATCCTGACACATGACGTGACATGACAAATCTTAACAATTAGTTACAGCTGCGAATCATATCTAGACGATCTGATTAAATTTTTAGCCGTTGCTATTTTCCATCTAATTTGATTGTGTGTGTGTGTGTGTGTGTGTGTGTGTGTGTGTGTGTGTGTGTGTGTCTGTGTGTGTCTGTGTGTGTGTGTAAGCGCTGTATTATTGTGCAATATATAAAGATGTTTAGAGATAAGTTATATATATACTTAATTCAAATTATCAACCCTGAAATGAACTGCTTATTTTTTTACTGAGGATCCCTCCACACTTTTTATTTATTATGGATATTTTCCTGTAAGATTAAATTATTTTGATGGAATATTAATGTTTGGGAATCAGAAATGGTTTGTACATATTTAATGAAGTCAAAAAATAAACATGTATAACAAGGTTTAAACAAGAAAAGAAAAACTGGGTGCCTACACTGCAAAAATGACATCTTGGCAAGTAAAATATTCTTGAATCTCGTCAAACTGTCAATAATTTCAAACTAACTAAAAAGGTAGTCCCCGACTTACGAACAAGCTCTATTCCAGGAGCACGTTCGTAAGTCGAATTTGTTTGTAAGTTGGATAAAGTGAGTCTTGTACACCTTAGACACAAATATATACAATGTAAAGCGTACCAATCCGCTTGACTAAATCTGCCCCCATTCCCAATACTGCCATCATGTGGCCAACAATCGTAACCACATCTAAGGAAAATTAATCTCACAGTGAGATATCTCTGCATCTTTAAATCAAGAGGGGAATCCCTCTGATTTGATCTCAGAGTGAATTTCCCCTTAACACATAATATTATTCAAATATAATATTCGTTCCAAAACCCCAAAAATATTCATATAAAATAATTAATAGAAAATCTAAAGTAAAAATAAAACTAATTAACATGCAACTTACCTTTGAAAAGAATTCCCCCCCCCCCGACAGGAGAGAAGGGGGGTTATTGTGTAGGACGACTTTCTCACACACGCCCGCAAGTATGCATGTATGCACGCTCATCAGCACACATGGACGGATGTTAACTTTACTTAGACTGCAAATTACGTTTAGGAGGGGAATGCTGGACGCCATTCTGTCAGCTGTTTTCCACTTTCTTGGACTGTGAGCTCCATCAGGATTATTCACCATCAGGACAGCTTTACAGGACAGACATTTTCTATCATCGTGCTCCCGGACTGATTCATTGAAACCCCTGAGGCCAACACACACACACACATACACATACTATATACCGGACTTTGGATATGTTATACATTCATTTACACACTGAAAATATTGTATATAATTGTAAATATTGGTATCTGGTGCACTGCAGTGTCTATTTTTGTACAACACACGTGAGCTACATCCGTGATTTGTTCACATCTACGAAATGTTCGTAGAGCCGCGGTCCGTTCGGGACTACCTGTATATGATTATTGAGCTTATTCCTTGTCAAATTTTACTAAAATTGTAAGCGAAAAATGTCTTTTACTATTGGCAGATATTTTTGTTAGTTTTAAGGAATTTATTTCTTGAAAGAAACAAAATGATCTGACATTTTTTGTTTGCAGTTTTAGTAACATTTGACTAGAAATGCACTTAATCTTGCACAGTACATTATGATTGCAATGAACCAAATATGAGATAATTTGAGAAATTTACACTTAAAAAAAGGTTAACATTTTGTCTAGAAATAAGCTTAATGATCTTAAAATTGTTTTGTTGTAATCATATAGAAAGAAATTTCTGATGAATTTGACTGGATTGAAGATATTTTATCACTTTTTTGGAGTGTTTTAGGTAAATAAGATTCTGCCATGTCAAGATACGTCTAGAATTCTTTCCATATCAGAAAATGCTCAGGTGTATCAAGATATGTCATGTGAACATCTGGAAGGATTCCATACCATGTCAAGATCCCATGTCATGAACATACGAGTCATACATTAGGATTGTACATCATGTCATTCACGTCATATGGAGATATCATATACCAAGATATGTCTAGGTGACATATTATCCTGAGGTCACAGGTGTAGTAAAAGGTTTTTGTGCTTCCACGCTTGCGTTCTGGTTGCTCTGGATTTGGACACGGCGGTAAATTAAGCAGCACGAGGTTCTATTCCTCTTCTTATCACGAGGGAAACAATTTTGACTCGCCACTGCACCACAACTTCACTTTTCACTTAACTGCTCCGTGTGTGTCGCATGATTTTATCAAACTTTTCCTATTGTGCTAAGAGGAATTTCTCTATTTCGCTTCTTCTTTGATATTCTCTTTTTTTTTCCCTCCCCATCAATTATACTAGGCGTATTCTGTTTCCGAAAGATTGCCGTGATCAGGTAGAACAGGAAGTCGATTTCATAGATTTCAAGTGCAGCCCCATGTTTTCATCAGCATTCCAACGCAGAGGCGACTTAACAGGGTTTTTTTCTTCTGTTTTGAATTCACACAAGATCCTGTTGCATCTTTTTTTTAAAGCAGTCATTGTGCAGAAATTCCAGACAAAAGCTGTAAACGGCATCACCACCCATCTCGCCTTCAGACGAGTTTAACGGTCTGACTTCTCACGTTGCCTGACTTCTCGTGTTGCCATCTCAGGTTGTTTTGGAAGGAAGGTGCCAAAACGTTATTTACGTTCTCGTCTGATGACAGGCGGCGAAAGTAATTCGAGCGATCTCATCGAACTGTCGTCTCTGCTCACGGGAACGTGTCGGAGCATCACCCTGGGATGGCTGCCTCAAACGTCTCTCCAGTGAGGAGGTCGGCCATTCCGCATTCCTGACGACAGGATAAAGCTCCTCTAATCCGTTTTAAACAGGTAGCCCACGTTGGCAAGCGCTCCCTCGGCATTCCAGCGGCATTCCGAGTCGAGGAAGTTGTCAAGGGCTCTGGGCATGGGGCGTACCGTAACAAAGGGAGAAGCCCTGTTCACAGAGAGATAACCTTTTAAAAGTTTTGTGGGAAAGTCGATGGAGCTGAGATCGTGTCATGTAGAATTTCGTGGGTCACATAAAAGCCCGTCAGCGCTCTGAGGACCTGGTGGTGTTTGAAGCTAAATGCAACACAAGCCAGGCTAGGTGACAAAGTTTTGGCACAGTGGACCAGGTTGTGCTTGATTTCATAATGAGCTTCAGGACAGTCTATTGTATATTGTATCATCAAGCTCCATGATGAAACTGTCTCTCATGAAGACCTTCCCAGGAAAGCAAGACAAAAACTGACCTCTGCTGCAGAGGAGACGTTCATTTAGAGTCACCAGCCTCAGAAATCACCAATTAACAATTAATCTGAAGGTATTGCAGAGAGGGACGTCGATGGCTCAGTGCTGGGTTTCCCGCCTGCTATGCGGAATGGCCGGGTTCAGTTCCCACCCAATGGCCAAACCCCAGCCACGGGGTGCAGTGCCGGTCCCAAGGCCGGATTAAAATCTGTGCCAAGTTGTGTGTACGGATCTGATGGTCCTCTGTGGCGACCCCTCGATGGGGAGCAACCAAAAGACCAACAAACATGAAGGCATTACATACCTGAATAGTAGGAGATTATTGTATATTTTGGACGCCTTCAGCATTGTTTTACAGTGTAGAAAGAAATAAAAATCAGGGAAGACCATAGAGTTAGAAGCTGTGTCTTTTGACTGGTAGTATGTGTGTGTGTGTGTGTGTGTGTGTGTGTGTGTATATATAAAGACGCATATACATGCTCTCGGCTGTATTTTTCCATACTGACGCTCGCAAACGTGCATCCATTATTACAGCAACTAGCCTTTTAATCAGGAGATCGTATAATCGTACCTGGGCACGGTACAAATCAATGCTCTGAAATTATTTGGATAAACTTACAATCATTAAAATTGTCGTAAATTCACAAATTCACCAGAGAACTACAAACTTTTGCAGAAAATACAAACCGGGCCTCTGAGTGGCGCAGAGGTAAAGTGCTCGCCCTATCATCCGGAGATCGCCGGTTCAAATCCCGGGTGATGCTGTAACCTCTCACAGCCAGAGGCCTAGAGAGAGCTGATTGGCCGAGCTCTCTCAGAGAGGTACTTAGTGCTCCAACATTAATCACGGCTCTACAGCCAATCAGGGGCGTCTGTGAGCTCGCGCATGCGGAAGGAGCGGCTAGCGCTTTCCTCTGAGTGTGTTACGCCGCCCCTAACGGTGCGTGAGCAAGCAGTTCGAAAAGATGCGGTCGGCTGACGTCACGCGGTTCGGAGGAAACACGTGATAGTCTTCGGCCCTCCGGGCTGAGTGGTAGCAGTAGCCTTAATGTGGAGCCCCCTAGTGACGGGGAGGAATTGGCCACGACTAAATTAGGGAGAAAATCGGGAAAAATACAAAAAATAAATAAAAAATACAAACCGTTACAACCTTCATGTTTTGTGAGAGCACCGTTACTTTATCCGTGAGTATATGTAGTTAGCGCTGTACTGCCACCTACTGGACTGGAGTGCGGGGCAGAATATTGGCAGCTGAAAAAGTTAACAGCTTCGTATGAGACAGGTGTAAATTCTTGTCTAGAATTTGTCACTTTATGGTCAAACGGTTCCAGGAAGATCCAGAATAGCTGGTGGCTAGATGTGGTGTACTAAGATGGTTTTTAAGGATGCTTTTCAAAAAATATTACAGTTGCAGGCTGCTGTACTGATGCAGACAAAAAAGTTCTAAACCATTCTTTTATTTTATTCTGGGATGGCATGGAATGCTGGAGCGGGAACTTTAGGAATGAACTGAAGTGAATGAGAAAGAAATGGTTTCCACACCAGAATATCAGGATTTACATCCTCCAATATCTTCCTCCACTTAAAACATAAAAAAAAAAAAAAAAAAGGACACAAAAGGACCCACAGGGAAGACGACGCGGAGACGCTCGAATCCGAGCAAACCGTGCTGCTTTTCCACAATGGAGTATTAAGTTTGAACAAGACGAGCTGTGTAATGTCGTTCCCAGTGTCATGTTCATACTGTAAGCGATCAGCTAAATTTCCACTGATCCATGCGTACAGTACATGTGTTGCTCGTTCCCGGACGGATCGAGACCCCAGAGCGGCTTCTCTTGACATGAAACACTGCAGGATTTGAACATGACTTCCAGCGCTTGTGTCAGAGTTAATAGCAGATACGATGAGCACAGCGATGTTTGCTAACCCGATCCCGGTGCGTAATCCTTTATTTTTCGAAACTAATCTATTAGGGATGTCTTGTCATGAGTGTTGCACTTTTTTTTTGTTTGGAAACCAGACCAGAGAGAATCCACCAGTTATTGTACATTCTTTTGCAGTTGCATCAGCCATATAAGGGTCCATTGAGGAGAATGAGGCTTTCTGGTCTTCTTTTTTTTTTTTTTTTTTTTTTTTAAAGAGAGAGAGAGAGGATATCTAATTATCTTGCTGTCTGGTTCCTCTCGTATGCTGAATAAACATCCGTTCTTCTTGTTAAATTCCATTTAGGTTGGGACACAGAGACGCACTGTGTTGGAAGAATGCACAGTAGGAATTGCGTTGCACAATTTCAGATTAGGAAGACAAATTCTTCAGTCGAATGGGTAATCGTGTCAAATGACCAAACACTGTATTGCCTCAGCGTACTTGGAAGCTTCAGGACCGTCAGGGTTATTGGGTCGAATTTAGCTGGTCATGCTGGTGTCTGCTTCTTAAACCGTTTTCCACTAACACGATGCCAGTGCGATGCTTGGCTCTTAGAAACCGTGCAGCTTTTTAGCAACCCCACGTCGGGTTACAGGCCAGACCGTCGTTCCACATTCCATAAGCACATGTGGGAGTTATCCTCTATTTCTTTGTGGAACATTTTCTTTACAATGCAAAAAAATTAATAAATAAATAGTTTCGTAAAATAATATTACAACAAGCCAAATATAAGATTAATCACTCGGCTTTATCCTGTATGCAGGGTCGCGGGGGGCCTGGAGCCTATCCCAGGAGACGAGGCGGGGTACACCCTGGAAGGGGTGCCAATCCATCCCACGGCACACACACTTACATGCTCATTCACACACACTACGGGCAATTTGGGAACGGCAATTAGCGTAATCTGCATGTCTTTGGACTGTGGGAGGAAACCGGAGCACCCGGAGGAAACCTTTGGTCGTGCAAAACTCCATACACACAGACCATACACACTGCTCTGTTAAGATTTACAGCTAAAGGTTTTCTATATTTGTATAATTTTTTATTATATTCTTATTTCATATTTTATATTCTTTATTAAAATTTTTTTTTTTCATATTCTTATTTTTCTTTTTATTATTATATTTCTGATCTTATATTCTTTATTTGAATACTCTTTTTTCTTTTTCTTCTTTTTTTTTTTTTTTTTTTTAAACATTTTTTTTAGGTCATGGGCAGATGTAAAAGCATTTCACTGCATATCACACTGTATATGACTCTGTATGTGACAAATAAAATCTGAATGAATCGAACCCAGACTCTGGAGGGTTCTGCCACTGTGCCGCCCAAATAAAAGATTATTACATTTATTTCTGGTCAAATGTTAATAAAATTGCAAATAAAAAATGTCTATATGAAAAACTATAAAAAAAAATCTATTTAGTCAATAAGGATCAATAAATCATGACATTTTTACTTGCAATTTTATTAGATAAAATTGACTAGAAATGCAGAAAAACTTAATAATCGAATATTTGGTTTGTTGTAAAATTATTTTAAGAAATTCTATATAGGTTTGGCTAGATTCAAGAATATTTCACTTTCTAAGACATTTTTAAGATTATTTGCAGTGTGCATATTATGATGTTTTCATTTGTAGAGTTTTATTTATTTATTTATTTATTTATTCTGATTATTAATTTTTGATCATTTACTAACATCAATTTTAAACACAGCAATAATATATATATATTATTATTATATATTATAATTAAAAAGGCAACTACAGTATATAAAAATACATTTTATATTTATTGTTTTATTCAATAATTTATTTGTATTTTTTTGTTTTCTTGTATGTAATTTGAGTCATTATATTTGTTTATTTAGTAAGTTATTTAGATACTTAGTTGGTCATTCAGTAAGTTGGTTGTAAGAGATGTTCGGTGTTAATATCAGTCTGATACCAGCAAAAATTAGGTTTTTGTTTGTTTGTTTGTTTGTTTGTTTGTTTGTTTGTTTGTTTGTTTGTTCAAGCGGCCTCGTTCTTCTGTTAGGAATGATATTTATGCCTCATACTTAAATACTTAACTGTAAGGAACGTTTTCAGGAGCTCAGGAACCGTGTTTGTTTTCATTGCAGCACATTTTCCCAGAAACTTCGGATGCATTTGCAATACAGAGAGTCTTTCTGTAAATCAGGAGCTCTGTTCTATAGTAGCGACTGTTCCAGGAACCTTTGATGTGTTTTCCTTTAACAAACTTTTCAGGAAGTTGTTCAGGTGCATTTCCACTTCAGAAACCTTTCATCAATTTTAAGTGCGTTTCCACTACAGAGATTTTTAGGAACTGTAGGATTGTTTCAGGAACTTCAGGTGCGTTTGCGCTGCAGAATCTTTTCAGGAATTTAGGAACTTTGATTGTTTTGACTGTAGGAACCGTTTCAGGAGCTTAAGACTTTTTGATGTTCCTAAAAAATGGAAAAAGGAGGGCTTTTTCAAGAACTTTAAATACATATAAAAAGTTTATAATAAGGTGTGTTTCCACTGCAAGTAATGTTACTTTAAATATATATATTTTTAAGAATCAATCACTGTCATAAAAGAAATAAATTATATTATCACATCTCTGATTTTTTTTATTATTTTCATCCTTTTTTTTTATTTTTTTTTTAAAGTAACCCTTTCTCATGATGACATCTCTGACAATACCAGAGAAAAATCAGCCATGATGCTTATTTCCAAACACATCTTAATCACCACCTATGTCACAAACCCCAGGCCAGAACTGGAGCTGGTTCAGTTGTTTTCTTTGGCCGAGGACCAGACAAATAAATCCTGCAACATCACTATCGCCATGAAGCGGATGCCGAGGAACACAGCTGACTAACAGAAGTACAGCTCCGAGGACCGTGACACACAGCGACTAACATCCCTGTGAGATTCCTGCGGTCGATCGTGACCTTAAACAGTAAATTCCCAGTCAGGTTAATGCTGTGAGTCAAGGCTGCTCCGGCTCTTTCCTAAGGTCATTGAAGAGTGTTTGGTCTTTCTTTAAAACGGTGAAATGGAGTCTGAGAGAGAGGACGGATACGGAGGCTTCCTTAAACACTCAGCCCTGAGTGTTCCTGCACGCACGAGTAACGTTACACTCGCTAAAGCATCACACACAAGTAGAGCCGATGACCTGCAGCTGTACAGAGATTCAACTCTCTGGGTATCTCTGCATTAAAAGTAAATTATCAAGGGTGATGAAGAAGAGTCACGGTCACCTCCCTAAAATTGGTTATTTACCAATAACATCATCTGCTGCAGTGTTTTATTTCTCTTCTCAGCCCAGAGCGGTTTAAGGCGCTTAACTGTGCTTTTAATTCCGGGACTTACCAGCTGTGAGTGAGTGAGTGAGTGAGTGAGTGAGTGAGTGAGTGAGTGAGTGAGTGAGTGAGTGAGTGAGTGAGTGAGTGA